>JASCZW010002671.1:0-27199 GCA_034211315.2 Aedes japonicus
CCACAGAGTTTAATTTGCTCGTTACCCGCGAAATCGGAAGATATAGCGAAAGGCATGAATTAGCAATTTGCTGATGGTAATCAAATTTTTCTCGCCAGTGATGCACTGGTGGGTGGGTGGTGAAATCAAAGGTTAAATAATGACAAAATTTTCACCACAACCTTGGCGCTCTCGGTTTGGGGCGGTCGGCGGTCGCGTAGGCGCTGGACGGAATAGAATGGAACCTCAGTACAATTAAGCAATTCTTCGGCGTTTATTCAGCTGGTCGTTCCAGGCAGGCGAGGCTGGGTAGAATAACTTCAGCAGCGGCGGTACAAGCCTGAAACATGAATCACCATAATCTCGCAACGTTGCGCCGCTGATAAATTTATTCCGCCCGCCTGCCCGCCCGTCTTCGTTGTCTTTCTAATGGATGTCGAAATTGGAGTCGAGTGCGACGTGAGTAAAGCGGGCGATTCTAAAACATACAGAGAGAAGTGACGGGGTTCGTTCGCACTTTTGACGAAATGCGGGTTCCATGCTGGCGAACAATTTGAGACTTTTAACACCAAATCGAATCGAAGGAAACTGGGCCGTTAGAAGACGCTCAAGAATTTGGAGATCCCATCGGCGGTTTGATAAGTGATCTCCAAACGCGATCATTCACCGAACGAAACACTGTCGCCGTCGGAGTGGTTTTGGAACTGGTTTCACTTCTTGCTTCACGGTGTTCACACTCCCTCCTCCGATTCCCAGATCGATGAGGTGATGATATTTGGAGAACGGCCGCGCTTCAACACACAAGAAACTGAGATTGCGGCAAAAGGTTCTCGGATGCCGTCGGATGGCGGCAACTCGTCGCCATCGGAACTTCAACTCGATCCGGACAAGTGTGAATTGAATGATACTTCTCCGAGACGTTTTTCGAGATTGGAACTCCTAGAAAGGTTGCTGTTTGTTGTGCTTGGCCTCAGAGAGTTACTGATCGGTGCTATTGAGAAGCCGCGCAGATAAAAAGAAACATTGAATTTCATGCGTTTTCTAATGCACATAAATGGAATGCTAGATTTGGATGAAATTATTGGGATATTTCATGTACATTGAGGTCAGATAACGCCTGCATCTAGCCTTTTGTATGACAAATTACAAACATTTTTGTATGTTGTATGGATGATTGCATACAACTTCGCTGTTTACGCCTCCTTTAGGTTGAAATTAAACGAGAGGAAATTTTACGCGCTTATTAAAATTAATTATTTTTTTCTGTGCGGTCTCGCAAGGCGGCGGCGGTATAAGCGATTGTAATGAGCCATGTTAGCTAAGGATAACAGAACTAAATTTGACAGACGCTGGATTTCCACGGAGATCAATTGACAAGAAGTTGTCTGTCATTTTTTGTTTTGGTTACTATAATAGCTGTAATTATAGATTTAAAAGTTTTAATCCAAGAACGGGACATTTGCATGAGAACAAATCGAATCGGATTTCGGAGCGTTTAAATTTCCGATGAATCATCGAAACTAACGACAAATTACGATATTTGATTTCAATCATTATTCTACCTACAGCAATCATAGAAAAATTCTCCAACGGAACACCAAGACCTCCTGGCATCACCCACGGATGAAGTTCGTCGAATTTATCTTACATTCAATCATCGCCAAAGTCAGTCCTCAACTTTCTTCAACAGACTTTGCTGGTCAATTTGCATCCGTTGAAGCCATTTTTGCTATGTCATTTGAATCTCTGCCGGTAGCATGGAAGCAATTGCGAGGTTCGGTTTACTCCATCCAGTTGTGCTGAAACTGATGCTTTCATGCGGAGAAAACATTATTTATTAATTCTGAAGTTGGCGTCCGAAATCCGTTGTCGTCTTCGTCGTCGTCCCGCTAGCCTCGCCTTGCGAGGTTGTTGGGAATGTTTCAACGTCATCCTCTTTGCTTGGGATGTATCAACGAACGGTTGGAAAGGCAAATGGCTGTACCAATCATCTTGATTATTTTGAAACCTTCAGTTTATTTTCAAGTTGATTTACTTACAGCTTGCGTGTGAGCGCAGAAGTCAAGACTATGCAATGTTCATTATTCAAAAGATGATCAACTCCTTTCGCTTTAATCTACCAGCCTCAAACGCTTTACCGAAACGTGAGAACCCAAGTAACATTGCCAAAACCATCCAACTTTATTAAGTTTTATTAAAGTTTTATGAAAGCCACTAGAAATCAATTTGGTTGTATTATGGCAGTAGGAGGTGCCAATAGGTTTCAAATTTTGATTAGGTTTATGAGAACTTACACAACATCTTTACAACAATCCTCCGTTGTCTTTTGAAATTCCTTATACTCCTATCAAAGGTTTTATTTTGACTTTATGAACTCGTAAAATGCTGTTTTGAAATGCCGTTTTAGGATTCATTCATATTATCTTATTATGATCAGTTGAAAAAACACTTTGATACCATTTTGTCTCCAGTAAATGCATTAAACGGCAAATTAGCATTGAAGAAAATCACTAAATGACCAAATAGGTTTATAGTAGTGACTGCGAAGATAAATTGGCTCTTTGTCAAAACTGTGATTATTTTTCCAATCGCGGTATTGGAGTATATGAAGTCATTGAAATGTATAAAGATAAATATACCAGATATTAAATGTAATGCAATTGAACTGTAGATTAGAGACCAATTTCGGCATTCTTTGGTTGATTGAATTCCATCGATTTTCAGAAAATTCACGATTTATTTATAGAATACTAGCTGAACCCGGTGCGAGCTTTGCAACGCATGCAACTAAATGAATGAAAAATTAATAAAACTGGCGTGTTTATGGTTGTAATGAATCTGGTTAAAATATTTTCGTTTGCTTGTGTGTGTTATTTATGCAAAAAAAAAAATGTTTGTGTCATACATACACCCTTGGACCGGTTGTTTCTACCGGTTTTGCTTTCTGCGTAGAAACATATCAAAGAAAAACGAAGCCTTATCTTGTCAGTTTGTACGTAATTTTCTCTTGCATAACCTAAGATTAACTTCTTGTGCATAATGTATTACTGAGAGTAACTCAACCAATTTTTGACTAAAAAGGGATTTAAACTTCTATCAGAACCCTTCTTACCCGAGAAATACACATTTTGTGTTTTAGTTGCATGGATAATTCTCATGTTTGGTTCAAATGTCTGTTTCACTGGTTTGAGAGCCCTCCTTCCCCCTCTTCAGAGGGAAGGCGTGTCGAACCACCTAAGAAAAAAAAATTTGCCCAAAAACCCCCACATTCCAAAGGTGGTTCCATTTGAAGAACTCCAATTCCAAGAACTCGAGCTTTGCAGAAATTTGTGTTTCATTTGAATGGAAGTCCTCCCCTTCCAGGCGGGGAAGGAGCTTCGAACCATCATAAGAACCTTCTCCGGTCTCAACCCCCCCTACTTCTAAGTTTTCATAACATTAGGTATAAATCTCATGTTTTGTTGGCATTTGTGTCTAATTTTCATGAGAGCCCACCCCTTCTAGAGAGGGGAGTAGTCTCAAACCTCCATAGAAACCTTTTTTGCTTACAAAAACCCCCATATCCCAAATTTGGTTCCATTTGCTTGATTAGTTCTCGGATTATGCAGAAATTTGTGTTTCATTGGTATGGAAGCACCCCTTCTAGATGCGGGAGGTGTCTCGAACACCCCGACTCCAAAAATCCCTGCATAGAAATAGTCTTACCTGTTGGTATAATTCTCATGTTTGGCTCAAACTCGTTCATTTGTATGAGAGCCCCTTTTTCCAAAGAGAAGGGGGTTTGGAACCACCGTAGAAACATTTCTTGCCTCCAAAAACCTCCACATTTTAGTTCCAAACATATTTGGTTCCGTTTGTTTGATTAGTTCTTTACTAATGCAGAAAAAAGTTTTTAATTGGATAGGAGCCCCTTTTCTAAATGCGAGAGAGGTGCCTAACTATCAGGAGATCCTTTCCCGGTCCCAAAAACCCCTGCATACTAATTTGCATAGCGGTAGGGATAGTTCTCATGTTTGGTTAAATTTTGTGTTTCAGTATGTACTGCGAAGCCTCCCTTTCCAGAGTAAGGAGAGGTCTCAAATTACCATAAAAACATTTCTCGCTTTCAAAAAACTCAGCCATACCAAATTTGGTTTCATTTGCATGGGGGCCCCCCTTTCTAGAGGTGGGAGGGGTCTTGAACAATCATAAGATGCTCTCCCGGACCTAAATTCTTCTACATACAAATTAGCATAGCAGTAGGTATAATTCTCATGTTTGGCTTAAATTCGTGTTTCATTTTTATGGGGGTCCCTTTTTCCATAGGGAGGAGGGGCTTCACACCATCACAAAAACATTTTGCCTTCAACAACTCACCAATACCAGTTTTGGTTCCATTTGCTTGATAAGTTCTCGAGTTATGCAGGAATTTATTTTTCATTTGCAAGGGATCCCCCCTTTGTGGAGGCGGGAGGGGTTTCGAACTACCATAAGATGCTTTTCCGGACCCAAAAACCACTGAATACAAATTTGCAAAACAGTAGGGATAGTTCTTATGTTTGGTTGACATTTGTGTTTCATTTGTATGAGAGCCACCCCCCTCCCTCCTCATATGGCGGAAGAGTCTCAAATCACCATAGAAACAATTCTCTCCTTCAAAAACTTCCACATGCCAAATTTGGTTCCATTTCCCTGATTAGTTCGAGTCATGCAGAATATTGTATTTCATTTGTATCAGAACCCACCCCCTTTAGGATGTGGAGGGGTCTCAAACCAACATAATAGGAACATTTTTTGTCTCCAAAAACCACCACATGTTAAATTTTGTTCCGTTTGCTTGATTAGTTCCCGAGTTATGCAGAATATTGTGTTTTATTTGTATGGGAGCCCCCCTTTTTATGACGGGGAGGGTACTCAAGCTACCATGAAAACCTTTTTTGCCTTCAAAAACTCTCATATGCTAAATTTGGTATCCTTTGCTTGATTAGTTCTCGAGATATGCAGAAATATGTGTTTCATTTGTATGGGAGCCCCCATTTTCAGAGAAGGGAGGGGTCTCTTACTACCTTAAGAACCTTCTCCGGCCCCAAAAACCCCTGCATACAAAATTTCACGCCGATCGGTTCAGTAGTTTTCGAGCCTATTAGGTTCAGACAGACAGACAGACAGACAGACAGAAATCCATTTTTATATATATAGATAGATAGATATTTGTTTCAATTTTGTTTTTGTTGGTGTAAACTCGCATTATCTCTGGGTCGCATTAATTCCCAGCTTTTATCGTGGAGTATGATACGCTGTATAAAACTCTATTTGTTTTGAATATTTTGCTGTCAATGAAAATTTCCGGCAACACTAGAACTTTTTCTCACGAAAAGGATAGGGAATCTCCTTCCAACGAAACGGTCGTATTACAGGAAATGAACAGTAAGCTATACACATTAGGATTTCCGTCTAGTGGTTTGTTGAAAATAGAATTAGAAAACTCAACGTAGACTGTCAAAAGATAGTAAGGCCTTCGCTGATCTCATAATCATAATTATCATTCATAATCATAATTATCATTCATGACGTGGGCCAAATAATCATGAATCCCTTATCAAGCCAACACTACGTCTGGTACCCTGTATTACAACCCCCCCCCCCCCCCCCGCTACTCTTTTTTAATGAACGTGTGTATGTAATATACGTAATACAATAATATATAAGATTATTTCCACGCCAACTCATCCAGTGTTTAGCAGCACCCTCTCAGAATCCAATGAAACTTTGTGAATGTGTAGACAATGCCTTTTCAAGCAACTTTGCATACTTCGTTTTTTTTTAATATCTAGACTGCCGTTTGAAAAGGGTATAAGTTTTTTGATAGTTTATTTATAAATAAACAAAACTCAAAAACGACAAGACTTACAAAAAAATAATGTATAAGTTACTTTTAGGAAATTGTCATAGCTTTTATAAAATTAAATATAAAAATTTTAAAACCGATTCTTACACGCTAAAAAAATATATATTTCAAATTTAAAGTCAATTTGCAAAAAATGGCTAGCTTAGAATTGGACGGACTATTTTCTTAATAAAGAAAATATAATTGTCTAAAAGTTCGCCATACAATTCAAGAAGGGCACATATAAGAAAAAAAAAGTTTTTCAAACAACAACTTTTTCATATCCTATTTTTACCGTGTATCGCGCCAACTCGTTTAATAATTTGGTCCAAAACCCTCACAGAAGCCAATTAAATTTAATTATAATGACAATTTGGTTTTTAAAAGGTCTTTGATATGCATGAAAAATCAAGACCACCATTTGGAAAGGGCTTATTAAGATTTTTTTTTACTAAACTTTAGTGATAAAACAATTAAATCAGGTGGTTGACCTTGTTTATTACCAAAACTTTGAAGTATATTACAAGAAGGACGATAAATTGGAATACAAAAAAATTATCATAATATCTGAAAAATTGATCCATGACTCAATAGCAGTTTAGTTGTTTGTATCAAAATTGCTAGATTTCATTAAACAAAATTCAATATATTGCTTAAAAATTAGGTTCATGTCAGATGGAGCAGAGGCCCAGCCATGAACAAAAAGAACTATGCCAGCTTGTGAAATTTCAAGTGGATTGGAAGCAGAATGGTACTTCTTTGCAACGTCTCATGGGGAAGGTCCATGTGATGCTATTGGTGGTACTCTCAAGCGAATGGTAAAGAGAGCAAGCCTTGCTCAAGATTATGGAAACACAATCAAAACTCCTCGGGAACTATATGACTGGGCAGTTGAACAGACAAATAAAAGTATTACAAAACAGAACGAAGCAGAACAACAAAAACCAATGATATCACAATGAAGTTTGACAGCTGTGACCATTCGTCGCTATGCTGGTTTTGATGGCAGCCAATAGGTTTTATGAAGGTTCTCAAGTCCTTTTACTGGAACATTTACAAAATTTGTATGGTCATATAAAGGGTTTATTAATGTGTTTTCGCAACCGTCTACAGAGTGGGCCACGTTGTACACATTTCGGCTTTATAAATGCATAGAGGAGGTGTTGGTGGACAAAACAGTTTTGAACGTAGTCTTATCAACAAAGTCGGAAGGAGTTCTATACGGCTGGAATAAAACATAAATTGTTACTTAGGAATTGAGTTATTTTTTCTGGTTGCAAATTCCTCATGATTGTATGGCGAATGACAGAACGTTGATTGACAAAGTACTCTTACTCGACAAGTACTTGACAATTGACGTATTTGAAAAAGCGCCTTAAACGGCCAAAAATGAGATCGAAATAAGTTTTGTGAGAGCATTATTTCAAGATGTAGGCATAAATGAGACAAAGTTTTATAACATATTCTACCGTATGCTTGATAATATTTGAACCATCGTACAAATAAGGTTCCCGTTTCTCCTGTGCATAAAATGCCTCCGTTAGTAGGCTGTGAGTAAAAGAAGCCAATTTTCTTAGTTTGACAGTTGCAACATTACGATGTGGAAGGTTATCTGTGATTTGTTGCTACGCAAATGCCGAAAAATACAATTCAATCACCGTGCACACTACCAAAATGTCATGCAAATTTCTGTCCCCTGAGACCGACTCATGCAACCGTCCTTAAGCACATGAGAATGAGTCCAAAGAGATGAGGAGTTTAGCAAACACAATTTTACACGAAATTTTTTTTAGATTCCTCGAATTTTTACAAACAAGAATTACGCTTCGTGTAAAATTAATAATTTCTAAGTGAGTGGTAGTGTCCCGGTTGTCCATGAATAGTGTCATAGATTGAGAAAAAAAAGGACAACTTCCACGAAGATGCTCACAGGTCGTCGAGGTCAGCTAAGATTTCGAGGGTTACATAAAAACTTTGGGGAATTTTTGAACTTTAGAGAGTCCCAAGATCATCAGGAAACCCCCTAGCATGTCAGCAGAATTCCAAGAATTACATAGAAGTCCCGATATCTCCAGTGAAGTTCCAAAAACTACAGTGATCCAAAAACTTCAAAGATCCCTGAATTACAGTGAAGTTCCAAAAAGGCAGTTCCAAAGCGAGAAAGAGAAAATTGTAGAAAAATTCCGAGAGTTTCATTGAAATCCAATTAACTTTGTGAAATCCCAGGAAGTCCCATGCACAGCAGAAAACCAACAAGAATATGTCTGAAAAGTCTCAAGAAATCAAAAAAAAATCCGAAAACTTTAAAAAAGTCCTGAGCACATTATTGAAGTCCACAAATCTTCAGGAATGCCTCGAAAATTTTAGGGTGAACTTCAGGAAAGTCATGACAACTTCAGAAAAGTCTCAAGCACTTCAGAGAAATCCAGTGAACTTCATTGAATTCTCTAGATTTTTATTGAAATTTGGAGATCTTCAACTAAGTTCTAAGGTCTTAAAAAAGTGCCGAGAAATTAAGCGCAACCAAGAACCTCTGAGAAGTTCATAAATACCAGGAAAAAGTTGAGAATTACATGAAAGTCCCAATATCTTCAGTGAAGTTCCAAGAACATCAGGGATGTCTTTTGAGTTACAGTGAAGTTAAAAGAACTTCAGAAAAGCCACGAAAGTATAAGTGAAATCTGATGTACTTCAGCGAATCCTAGAAAACTGCAGTGAATTCTAGAGAACTTCAGTTAAACTTCGTGAACTTAAGTAATGTTCTAAGGCGTCAAGAAGTTCCATCAATTTCAGATAATTTTCCAGAATTTCAAAAAACTCCACTTAAAACTTCATATAAGGATTTTAAAAATTCAGAGAAGCTCCGAAAAGTTTAGAAAAGCTTCCGAGAACTTCACAGAAGTCTTCGATACTTCACACAAATACCTCCGAAACTTCAGAAAAGATTACAAAATTTCAGAGAAAATAAGGGAACCGCAGAGTAGTTCACGGAAATAGCGCTGGAGCTTCAGAGAAGTTCACATATCTTTATAAAAGTCGAAGGAACTTTAGAGACATTCTGGGAACTTCTGTAAAGTCAACAGAGTTTCAGAAAAGTACTGATAATAACAAGTTCCAATATTTTCCAATGTTAGAGAGCCCTGGGAAACATCAGCGAAATCTAGAAATATTTGGTGAGATTCCGTGAACTTAAGTAAAAATACAAAGCTTCAGGAAGTCCTATAAGTTTCAAGAACTTCAGAAAAAAACTCCCAAAAACTTTAAATTATCCTCTAAAAATACAGAGAAGGTCCCAAAACTTCAGAGAGGTTTCGTGAACTACAGATAAGTTCCGAAAACTTTAAAGAAGTTCCGATAACTACAGAGAATATTCAAGAACTTCAAAAAAGTTCCCAAAAATTTAGCAATGTTCCGAGCATTTAGAAAGTTCCGAAAACTTCAGAGGAGTCTTTGATACTTCAAATAAGTTTTCGAAACTTAAGGGAAGCTTTCGAAACTTCAGAAAAGATCACAGAATTTCAGAATCATTGGAACTTCATAGAAGCTCACATATCTTAATAAAAATCGTGTTCGTTGAGTTACAGTGAAGTTAAAAGGACTTCAGGGAAGTCCCGAAGATTTAAGTGAAAGCCGATGTACTTTAGAGAATCCCAAGAAACTTCGGCGAATTTTTAAAAAACTTCAGAGAAGTTTCTTGAACTTGAGTGAAATTTCAAAGCTTCAAGAAGTTCTCTAAGTTTCAGATAACTCTCAAGAAATTAAAAAAAAAAAACTCCCAATAACTTCAGACTACTTTCTAAAAGTATAGAGAAGTTCCGAAAACTTTATAGAAGTTCCGATAACTTCGGAAAATTTCCGGGAGCTTCAGAATAGTCCCGAGAGCTTAAGCAATGTTCCTAGAACTCAAAAACTTCTTAAAACTTTCAAGAACTTCCGAAAAGTCTTAGATACTTCACAGAAGTATCCTAGAAATTCCTCCAAACTACAGAAAAAATCACAGAATTTTCGAAAAATCATTTGAACTTCAGAGAAGTTCATGGAGAAAAACTTCAGAGAGCTTCAGAGAAGTTCACATATCTTCATAGAAGTCGTCAGAACTTAAGAGACCTCCTTGGAACTGCTGTAGAGTCCATAGAATGTCATAAAAATGCCAATAATTATATGTAAGCCCTAATATTTTCAGTAAACAAGAACTTTTCTAGAGTTCCAAGGATACAAGGAAGTTGCAGAAATTTCAGATAGCTCTCTATGATTTCAGAGGATTCCGTTAAATTTCAGGTAACTCTCTAGAATTTCAGAGAAGTTCCGAGAAGTTGTGGAAGTTCTAAGAGCTTAAAAAAAATTGAAAACTTTTGTGAACTTTAGAAACTTTAGAGAAGTCCTTTAAACTACAGATAAATCCTCAAAGCTTCAGAGAAAGTCATCGAAATATCAAAGAAGCCCACAACATTTCAAAGAAATTGTTGGGACTTCAGAAACGTTCACGGAACTTCTGAGAACTTGACGAAACCTCAAAGCAATTCATGAAAGATCATAGCAGCCCTCAGATCATCCTATCGGTTCACTGAACTTCAGAGAAGTCCTCGGAATTTAAAAGAGATTTCAAGATCATTGATATGCATGAGATCTTTGAAATAATTTAGTTTAGCTACATTAGAGTTTGCTTATTGACCAGACTGCGTCTGCTGAAGTTCCGTATTGTATGACTTAAACTAAATTTGAAGGTTCGACCACTTCATTTGAAGCTGATCTGCATCAAAGACATTGTGGAAGACGTTTTCGGACATTTCTTTCCACACTGAGCTCTGGAGATAACGCTTTTTGTATTCTTTATTTTATGTGTTACACATGAAGTCTTGAGATTCCACCGAGAGAGGTAATCAAAGCCAAAGTGGATTCTTCGCTTTCTCAAACGTAAGTTTCCGCTTGGAGGTTTATGCTGACCCAATAGGGCTTGAAGCTACAACGCTCTCTAGATAGTCAGGAAATCCAACTGAGTTGTCTTTTTCAGCAATTCAAACATGATTGAGTCACAATAATTAACGTTTGCATTTAAAAACTGGATTATTTTCGGATGGCGATAAAAATTAAGACAGATAATTGCTTTTGATAAATTTCCCATGGAAGGTAATTATTTAAGCTTACTTGCCAAACATTTCTACGCCCTTGCGAACGGCCTTCCGGCAGTTGACCAACATTCGCCATGGCGGACGAAAACATGCGTGTAGGCATGTTTTTGAGTTCTTTCGTCGTTTTATTTATTAATTCCTCCTCAGTTTTCGTGACAAAATTGTTGGAGTAGATCATACGCTTCATGTTGGCCCAGAAATTCTCGATGGAACGCAGCTGTGGGACGTTGGGCGGGTTCGCGGAGTTGGGTACCACGTCGATATTCATCGCCCTCATTGTATTTCTTGATGAACGACGCATCTTCCGGCAGGCATTTCGTACTATAAATTTCATCGTTCACGGCCAGTCCGGAGCGACAGAAGAGTGGCTTTGACACCCCCTTCTCGCTGATTGTCAGCCACTCGTCTTTCATCACCACCGCCACGTCACGATTTGCCGGGAAAATCGAGTTGACCATCATATTCAGCCGCTGCCGCTGCGTCATTGCCTGCGTCTCCGAAACCAGTGGGCGTGACGTCTGCTTTCTGACATGTATGTTTGGCAGGTACTTTTTCAATGTTTGGCCGGTGAACCGACCTCCCGGCCAAGCACACGCAGCGATGTAGCCACTTTTCCCTCGGTCTTTCTCTTCAGCATCTTTTGGAGCCTCTAGTCTCTCAGGGTCGTCGGCCGTCTGGGACTGGGCTTTCTTTCGATGCTCTGATTGTTGCCTAACATTGCCAAAATGTTTAAAAAGCCTAAAGGGCAGAATCCGGCGTTCATTAAGTGCCACACGATGTCCGTTTTCGACGCGACGGGTAGTCGTTCTTTGAACGCGCACACTTCTGAACAGAGTTGCTTCACTGTTTTTGCCATCACGGTTAGAGTTCGACTGATAGAGCTGTCAAATTTTGTCTGCTGACTCACGGGTTACTATGATTGGTGCTGCATGGGTGGTTTTGTCAGTGTGGGTCCATAATTTTAAATACAAATTTTAATGTTACTAAAATAATAACATATTTGTAAAACAGGGTGATATCAGCTTAACTGACACGTCTTCGCACAAGTGTGCGCTAGAGTTTACGGTGGAGTTTGCGTGGCAGCGCTCACAGCAGTGTTCGCGTCAGTGAGCTTATTCGAGAGCACGTGAGTGCGATTTATCATAAGAGAGTGCACGCACAACAGGGCCGCGCCATTTGACTAAACTCTGAGTCGTTTTTCGCCAAAATTGGAATCACTTAAATCTGATCAAACATTGTTAAGAGCTGCAAACAAACAATTACATCAACGATTACAGAGAGTTGATCGACTCCACTTTCGATAAAAGTGAAATGAAAACGACTCAAAATTGAGTAAATTTGATGGCCATGTAGAAATATGTTTATTCGCCACTGAGAGAAAGAGAGCAATCCACTTCTCTCTGTGGTGAGTTGATAGCTGCATAGTTGTATCCATGGTTGCCAGAGCCACAGATTTATCTAAATTGACACAATTTTTTTTTCAATTTTTCCAATCTGTAAAGATTTAAGATTTTTGAGATAAGCCAAGATTTTTTAGATTTTTGGCAATTGCTTGTCCACTCAAAAACCTCAAATTTTCAAAACGAGTACATTTTAGGCTCCAACTTTTCAACAATTCTCCTTTCGATAAGCTGACTTAGGCTCATGAAGCAAACGAAAATGATTAACACTGACACTACAGTGACAGACGATAGTCAGTTTGCGAATAGAATAGAATAGAATAGAATAGGATAGTATAGAATTTTCCAAAGATTCTATGAAAAGTTCTAAGACATTTCTTGAAATATTCCTTCTGGAGTTTCTTCTGTCATTTCATCGGCAGTTTTCCAAAATTTTCTTAGCTCAGCATAGAACCATAGGATATTTGCACATAGCGTGGGAAGATAGCTTATCGAGATAAGCTTACTTGTGATGACATTGTGAGGCATCCCTGAACTTGTGTAGTTTTCAGATTTTAAAGAAATCCCTAGAGGTTACCTGAAAGAACTACACAAAAACTATAAGGTAATTCCGAAAGTAATTCTTTGTGAAAATCCAGATTTTTTGCAGAGATTCAGGAAGAATGTGTTGAAAAATCTCATATATTTAAATTAACTTTAAAAAATAAACAAGAGGTTTTTGTAGAATTATTTTTTAAATTTTGTCTGAAAGATTCTTACATGTAGTTCCCCAGAAAATACTTTAACAATTTCCTCAAGTGTTCCGCTGGGGAAGTATTTGTTTCAAAGTTCCTCAAGAGATTGCGGCTCATATTTCAGCAGAATATCCTACAAATATAAATATACTTAATATTTTGATGCATTCGCGTAGAGGAATTTTGGGAAGTTAGAATATTTTTTACGATACCTATTTTTGCTTTTCAAAGCATTTCGAATGTGAGTTTTTGTTATCCTTGAATTATCTTGCAGTTTGAAAACCTATACATATATTGCGCAATTGTTAAACAGTTCCAGCTGCTAAAATCAGAAGCTACGTTACTCATCAATTATCAAATACACTTGTCACTCTTTGGCTCTTTGTGCCAAACTACGCATGCGAAAAGCTACCATTGTACCTGGAACAGTTGATGCGAGATATATCCTGCACTTGTCCTGCAGCCTCAAACGATCCAAGTGGATTTCCTTGATACTCTTGACATGGAAACCTTTGAAAGTTCTGCATCCATCTGCCACCAAAGTCAAAAGAATTTGAATGGTTTTAGGAGCTCGAGTGGTTTTTCTCGTTCCAATTCTACTACGACGGCAATCAAAACGTACAGCGTATTCTCTGTCATATTAATTACCCAATGACGCAGCCACTTCTCGAACGGAGCGAACCGTATCTTCCTGTCAGGAGTCCCGGAATACCCAGACTTGTGCAATCAGCTGAAGTCTCACTAATGGTTCTTCTTGCAAATATTTCTGAGGATGATTACCAAAAATGCCTGACGGATTTCGGAGTTTATGATATCTAGGAATATCTGCCTAAGAAGTCGGAAATATTTATATCGGAGTATCAGCAGGAGAAGTGTTTAGATCCGGAATTTTTTTTAGCTACCAATAAGGAGGCTTTCTACACAATCTACTGTGTTCTCTATTTCGAGTTGATGAAACAGATTTATTAAGCGCTTTGATCTGAACCATCCAGTTCTGACTAATGCGTCGAGCGTTGACACCAAGAAGTTGCTCAATTTGAAGAAGTTCAACTCGATTAATAAACAACGTCTGACTTTCTTTGGAAGCGGTGGGGAATAGGCCACCGAAAAAATGAGTTTCGTGAGCTGAAGGCGGCAATCATCTATAAAGACAACGAGGTGGAAGAATCGGTTGACTTGGAAGCTTGTTGGAGAAAACTATTGTTTTCCACATTCTTCGGCAGCGGTGAAGCGAGTTTTCTTACAATACAATAAGAACAAAAACCGGAGCCGTTAAAGTACGGACACCATCCCAATTTCCAAGGGAAAAGAGGAGTTGATCAGCAAACATTATCATCACAACTAAAATCTAAACTCAACAAATCTATGTACACACATCATAAAAATGATTGATTGTTGATTCTGTTCCGATTTTATTCACCTATCCTTGAGCTTTTAGCAGTCATAACAAACACCTCATGATTCTTTTTCAAATCAATACTGACCTGTCAGAAAGGCTTAACGGAGGCTTGCTTAAGGCAATGACGGATTTCACTTGAGAATATGAATCCGTAGGAATTATTAGAAAGAAGTGCATCAGCGTTCAGGCGCTTGCAAAGCTTCCATTCATCTTTTACAACACAAAGTTTGAAGTAAAGATTTCTAAGATTTTCTGCAGTTAAATACAGATAAAAAAGATTTATTTGGGATAAAATTAAAGATGGGCACAAAAAATATTGTGGCAACCCTGGTTGCATGCAAGTTCATGCAAAAAAATTGCACTGCAGCACAAGCTTCTTCCGTGAAATATCATCATTGACCATGAAGGACTCGGCATGTGGACACGTATTGAATCAAATGGTTTTAATAATATGACCTTTATGACCCGGATTTTGGCCATGCATGGAATTAATCCGACGGTGTCTTTCATCGATATTTTCAAAAAAGATTAAGTAAACTACTACCTAAATGGTTTACATAAGCTTGCTCTTGCGATAAACTTGAAGAAAACGCTAAGCAACTTTCAAGCTTAATTCAACATGCTTTTAGTGAAAGATATATTTCAAAGAAATGTTTAACAAACAGGAATGTACCATGATGAAACAACAAGCTACAGAAACTTCGTATCAGTGAAATTTTCAATTTCTTGTAGTCACCGAGCCCTATTGAGCAGTATGTTGTGGAGTGTTGAAGTAGCAGTTGAATTATGTTGAAAGCGCAACTGCAAACTCTTCCAGATATTGTAGTTGAAGTTCATAAACTAGACAGGAGTGCACCTTGAAACGATCGTTAAACACAACACAATCAATTTCGCAGCCTAAACGATGCCACGTTTTGTTGCTACAAGAATCCCGATACTCATATATTTTGAAATTTACGCCTAACGCAAACAGATATGCTGACAGATATTGCTTGCTGGCCCATCCCGAAATTAGCGTTTGACATCGAACACGGTCGAACCACACGGGGTGAGGGGTGTTTCGTTTCACAAATTGGTAAACATGGCCAATCAAAAACCTGTCGGACCTGTCGTCCCACCTCCTGGGCAGCAAGACGAAGGCGTCACTCGTAAAACACCTCTAAATTGGCAATTTCGGTGCTAATGAGATTTGCATCGAACTGCTTCCACGGGTTTGTTATTATTTTTTCATTTTACGAAACAAAAACAACCATTTTTTTTGTTTATCATCACCGAAGTCCCCCTTTTTCCGAACCAGAAGCTGTTGATGGCTCGTGGCGCAGGAATTTGTACAAAGTCATCACAAATTGGAGTCGTTTTTCCATAATCGTACTGACACAGCTGTGGGGTTCAATCTGTGGCAAAAAATCTGTCATGTAACGGTGATAGATTGAATGCGTTTTTCCTTCCTTTTCATAGTCGTTAATATATGTGTGTTTGTGTGTGGAAAAGGGGGACAGGACGATTTTGCCGGGGGGTTGTTTTCTTTGTTTCCATTCGACCGATTTTTTATGCTCTCTTCATTAATCTGTGTTCTCCGCTTGGGAGTTGCCTTTTCTCCCCTTATAACGCATACTGATTGGAAGGGAGCGATGAAATATGTATCAGTATGACGTCCACCAGGGAGCTAAACACAGGAATATAAATGTCATGCTGTTGAAGGGAGTTGGAAAATGGGAAAAGGTGGAAAATTTGACGAAATAGAGTTACTGGCTAACGCTTTCATACGAACTTTTAAGTTTGTTTATAACTCTTTCAATCATATCAAGAAATTTTGAATCACACCCACAAGGAAGATCGACCAGTGATCTTTGTCCAATCCTGGGAAGAACTCGCGTGGGTACAATACAAATAATCATAAATCATTAATGGAATACACCGTGAAACTTGGAAATCCCAAGATAAAGTCTACAAGTTTACGACCCAGGTCATGAGCACGCGCCTTGAAAGTGGATACTTTTGCGTTTCTCGCTTTTCAAGTTGTGGATTGAATCATTTCTCACGATGAATATTTCAGGGTGGCCACACAATCTTAATATAAAAATTCCCGCATTCTTCCCGAATTTTTCCCGCATTTTGCCTTAGTTTCCCGACTGTTAATATAAATTACTCGTAGCGAAATCTCTGAGCTCCCAAATTTATCCAGTTTGATTTACCACCACCACTTTCCATTTATTTAAAATACGCCTATTTGTGCGACAGGATGAGCCAATTTTCAACAAATGTTGTCAAATTTGGTAGCTCCTTCTTGGTTCTAGCCAAAATTTGCCCAAACCATTTTCTTTTCTCTGGAATTCGGCAAACAACGTCAGACGGCATTGAGCATAACTGCCCAAATTTTTTCACCATGTGTTAATACCCTTACAAACGCAATTCGCCACCACATGAAAGATAAGTTCATTTCTGGCCTCACCTGTTACAGCCGTGTAGCCAGATCTTGATCGGTCTAAGGGTATCTTCATCGGTGGTTTGGATTTATTTGTTTAGACCAAACGCAAAAACATCGCTGCATCGCTGGTGTTTGTAAATTTGGCTTTATACCGGATCTATTTTGCATCATTTCAGAACTTATGAAAGCTTCTAAGTTTATTACTGAACACACTCTTTAAAAATTTAATTTAATGAACTTCAAAATATCTATGAAGATTGGGTGGAAATATCTATAATGAACATGCCAAAAGTTGATTGAACTTCTCGGCAGTTGAATAAAATAATTGGAAGTTTCCAGATAATCATGAAGTTTGCTCGCTGTCTTTCGAGAAGAAAAATGGTAGAACTGCAGAGAAGTTCATTGAATTGCCGAAAAATTATTAACGTTTCTGGAAACTTGGATGAACTTCCAAAAAGTTTGCTGATCATCCATGGAATAGGAACAACTTTCTGAAAATGACGGGAACTTAGAAAATCAGATTTCGCTTCCCAAAAGTTGTTTTAACTTCCAGCGAGTAAATATTCTGTGATAAATAGCAGAATATCACACATATTTAAATAACTTACGAGAAATTGAAAAAAAAAATCTTGGAAGCCGTGGAATTTTTGTGGAATAGTAAGCATAACCGAGATGTTGTTAAACCGTACAAGAACTTTTTATAATCTCCAAGCTTGTGAATAGGTGGAAATTCTATGAAATTAATTAAAAAATAGTTGGTTTCTTTATTCTCGTTTTGGTAGGGTTCGAAAAATTATCGAGTAGTAAAAAGTTTAAATTTTTCTTAAAACTTAAATACCCTGAACTTTTGGGATGTTTTCGGAATGATTGAAAAGTTTCTCGATCACCTGGAAAGATCCCTGAAGTTTTAGGAAGCTCCCCAAACTTATGTATAAATCCTTTGAATGTTTCCTAAACTTTTCGAATGCTTAAAAATCCAGTTTCCTGTTTATCTGGGACGTTTTCTGAAATTCTGGAAAGTTCCCCGATCTTGGGGGAAGTTTTCTGAAATGGAACATGTACTGAGAAATTTCATGAATTGCTGAATCCCCTGAGCATCCGGGAGTTTTTTCGAGCTTCTGGAAAGTTCCCTGAGCTTCTGGGAAATTTTCTAAATTTCTGGGACTTTCTCTGAACGTCTGAGATGTTTGCTGACCTTTTGGACAGTTTCCTGATCTTTGGCGGAGTTCCATGATCTTTGTGAGCATTTCCTGAAGTTCTGAGAAGTTTTTTGAATTCATGAGAAACCCTGAACTTCAAGGAAGTTTCTTGAACTCCTACATGTTCGCTGAACTTCTAAGAAGTTCTGAATATGTCTAGCAAGTTTCATGAAATTCTAAGAAGTTCACTAAACCTCTAGGAAGATCCGCAAACTGTTGAAAAGCTACATGAATTGCTTGACTGTTCTCTATTGGAAGTTCTCTAATTTTCTGGAAAGTTCCTTGAATTTTTGGGTAGTTCTATGAACTTCTGAAAAAAATACCCAAAATAATCTGATAAGTTTTCTAAGCTTCTGGAAGCCCCCTGAATTTCTGGATAGTTACCTGAAATTCTGTGAAAAACCCTTTACTTTTGGAAACCTCCCTGAACTCGCGTTAAGGTCCTTGAATTTGTGGACATTGCCCTGAATTTCTAGGAAACAATCTGAATTTCAGGAAAGTTGTCTGAACTTCAAGGAAGAACCCTTAATTTCTGGAAAGTTCCCTGATTTTATGGTATGTTCCTTTGACATCAGGGAGTATACCTAAAACTCGGAAAAGTCTAAGTCAAATCTAAAAAGTATACCGAGCTTCTGATAAGATCGTTGAGTTTCTAAGTGCACTGAATTTACAAGATTTTTTTCGAACTTTTGTGAGATAACTTTTGTCCATCAGTTTCTTAACCTTTTCCGATATTGTGGGCGTAAATACTGCGGGCCGTAAGTCTTAAGGACAGATTTGCAAAAATTTCTCACCTACCCCCAAGTGTTCGTCGAGAGAACTAGCTGAGGACATACGCCAACATCCGTTAGGGTGCAGTGCACCTCTGTTACACTAAGGCCAACATATCCAGCTGTATCGCAACAGCTGGTAAACGTCATCAGTTGACTGTAGTTGTTGCATAATGTCTAGCATCATATCCCTTGGCATGTTGAAATGTCGCAGAAAGTGCTTCTTGCCATAGGTTGGCGTGGCGCTATCTATCACTATCAGCACTATCTAATATCGTTTAAATGAGATGCGTGCATTCACACAATCACCACCACTCAAACCAATCCATGGCAAAAACTTTGCGAAAAATCCTCGGTCTCTGAAAAAAAAAAAAACTTCTGATCTCTGGAAGTTGTATAATTGACAAGATGATAGGTGTTGGTGGGTTTAACAACAAGAAATATTACACCGGTGCGGGGAACGCAAAGTTGGTCTGTTTTAGCTGGTTCTTTTTAAATTTGCTGATGCAAATCAACTATGAAGATGTTAAAATAGACCACCGCTGAAGATGCTCTAAGCGGTACGTTTTGAACAGGCTGAACAATGAGATCGGTGGACCGAGTAAATGACAAAAACGCTACTCAAATCATTTGAAAAAGGTGTGAGTATGGTTGCTTCCATATGACAAAAATTCCCGATCACTTTTGAAATTCCCGCCTTTTTCCCGCATTTCCCGATTTTCCCGAGTCTGTGGCCACCCTGATATTTGCACTCTATTCGGCGTGTTTGTTTCCCACATCCATATCGAGTGTTATCTTCTAAGTTGCATCGCAATCTGTAGGAGAAATCACAACACATGTGGATCAAAATCCAATCCACGATAGAGAACGAAGTTTGAATGGGGATGATCTCATCGCATTCGGTTGAATTCAGTGTCAATATTTGAAAAGGGCTGATTTGATTTTGATAAAATTCATCATTTTGAACATTCACTTTACTTCCGAGAAATTGGTGGAGAAAGTCACTACTTACTAAATCAGTTTGGCCCTAGTGAAATGTTGGCCCCGAAATAAATATAAACGGTGCTCACATTATCAAGAACTATCGCTATATTCTTAACTGATTCGCTCCTATCTAGAGCCACCAAGCCAATCAAAATCTGGCCCAAGACATTTGATCATCCACACCACTCTCATCTTGATTGAATTAGTGCCAAAGCCAGCCACTCGCACACTGTTCTCCGCCCACCTCGTGATGGTTTTCAAAATTATGACCCAAACTAGAGAGATGTGATGCTTTTTCGCCATTCGCTTAAGGTCGTCTTGTGTTTCAGTGTTTCAGCTTTTTCGTCGATTTTTTTCTCTCTAGCCACCGAAGGAAATCACTCGTAAAGAAGATTGATCCTAGTGCATGAGTGTGTGTTTTTATGTCCCCCCCTCACCCCTAAATGGAGCAATGATTTCAACGAAATGAGTCCAGCATTCCGAGCTCGGTCGGGAGTGGACGAGTATGGAATTTATATGTATATGTTTGCGCTTCAATCTCGATTCCGGAAAAACGTGCTTAGCATATCGACATAATCAATCTCACTCGGTGATCTCGAAGACAAGCTCAGAGGAAAGCAAAAAGCCCTTTTTCGCTCTCGGGGTGGATGGAGCGATGAGATGATCCGTAAGAAGTTTTTCTATTCTCAAGTATGAAGTTGATTTTGCTTGTTTTTGGTGTTTTTTTTCCTCCTTGTACTGATTGTTTGGACTGTATTATGTACTGATTGCTCACGTTCAGAAACACGTCTGTCTCTGGGAACAATGAAAATGTACGTGAGCAATTATTCTTGGATGCCTTTTATATGTCGCTACGATTATCATCTGCAGCTGCATTCAATTGTTTATTTGGATTACTTTAACGTAACGTAACAATAAAGTAACATAACGTTACTATTTTCTTGACTTAATGTCATTCATAATATTACCTACTAAACAATATCCTTCCGAAGTTCTCTGTTTATGTCCGCTCCTTTCCAATCCCTAGATTCTTAGACCTCTAGATCCTGCTTCACTTGGTTTAACCATCTTGCTCGTTGTGTCCTTCGGAGTCTTGTGACAACTGGATTCCAAAATGGACTCTGGATTCAAATGCGTCCACATGACCACATGACCACCTTACGTATACTGGGTTCGTTAGCGAGTTGCGTGATCTCACGGTTCATTCTCCGCCTCCAGACTCCGTCCTCCTGCAGTCTGCCAAAGATGGTTGTTAACAACTGTCGATCAAAACTCCAAGTGCCTGCAAGTCTTCCTCGAGAATTGTCCACTTCTAATTCCCGTGGAGACCAACCGGTCTTATAAGCGTTGTTTACAGAATATCCTTCGTACGGAAGCCAAGTCTGTTTGACGGCAGATGCTCGTGGAGCCCTTAGTTAGCAACACTTCTATTGATAATACTCCGGATCTCAGGGCTGTCCTCAGTAACCAGTGCGTCGAGATATACAAACAAGTCGATAATCTCGATCTCATCTCCTTCGATCGCTGCACTGCTTCCTAGTCGAGCCCAGCATGTACTTCGTTTTGGATGTATTTGTTCATAAGCTAATCTTCACTGCTTCCTGCTTTAGTCTGGTATGCTGCTCTGTCACCACCTCAAATGTTCTGCCAACAATGTTCACGGCATCCACCTCGAAACCACGATAAAGCCTTGATTAATCGGGTCACCTTCCTCGGAAACCCGTTTTCGTTCATGATCGTCCAAAACTTCTTTCTGTTAGCTGTGTCAAATGCGAGTTTGAAATCGATGAACAGATCTTCAGCCCGTCCAATTTCTCCAGTGATCTCATGGCACAAGGTGCTGATGCCAGGTCCGGCCAAAAGAGCACATGCTTCTTCCCGTATCTTCTATTTATCGAATATTTTTGAAACTTTCAGGGATTAAAAATAAACAACATATTGGCTATGTTCTTGCAAAATGGCTTTATTCAACCTCTTCTCCTATGCTCCCGCACCTTGGAATTAACGCTATCCATCAAATCCTGTCCAACACTTGTGCCATCTTTCTTATACACTTTCTTCAAATCCTTATCTTTTTTGAAGACTTGCCCTGTTTTCCGAAGCTTGCCTTTCATTTTCGCTCAGAATTGTTCTATTGGGCGAAGTTCTAGCTAGTTTGGCGTGTTTGCCTCCTCCGGAACCAAAACGACATCGTTGGCTTCGTACCACTCCATCACCGGTTTTCCATAATGGCACGATGCCAGATTTGGCCAAAACAGCGTGTCACCTTTGTGGGACCGGAGTAAGGGCAGCAGGCGCTTCTGGAGGCTTTCTTCTTTATATATTTGGCCATTGATGGTGCCGGTCGTTAAATACGACTTGCTGAATTTGTCGCACCCACAGATCACCAAGTAAAGGGTGTTGCGATCAAAATTTGGTCAAACAGTAATGTGTGTGAGTCGATCATCGATTTTATTAATAAGTCAAATTCTTTTTCTTCTTCAAATTCAGTTAATACAGAATACAGGAGAAATATTCAGCTTAGCTCCTTTTTTTTTATTTATTTATTTTCCCTTCGGCCTATTTCCTCACATGGTGACAATCACCGTCGCCAGGGAGACGACTCCACCACCTGGACCCTACCTAACGACTCATGACTATGAGCCGGGACCAACGGCTTTACTTCCCTTCCGAAGGAAGACGTGACCAGATTTTTTCGCCTCAGAAAAACCACCGACGTCGACTGGGATTGAACCCAGACCCACTGGGGTGCCAGTAGCAGTCACGCTCACCACTACACCACCGACGCCGGTATAAGCTTCCTTTTTACCGAATGCGAATTGCCGGGTCTTTCATTTAACACCTGCCATAAGCTTTTTGAGTCTTCTTAAGGTTCCGCTTGACGACTGCCCAATATGGTTCGATTGGGCGGAGCTCTGGCGTGTTGGGAGTGTTCTTGTCCTTGGGCATCACTTGAACGTTGTTGGCAGCATACCACTCCATGGCCTTTTTTCCGAAATGGCAAGATGCCAAATCCGGACACAATAGGACGGAATACTTTTGTCACTTCAGGAAAGGCATTAGACGTTTTTGTAGGCAGTCGCTCAGATAAATTTCCCAGCTGACGGTTCCGGTCGCAATGTAAACGTTGCTCTTCAAGCCACAGGTACAGATGGCCTGCCACACCAGATCTTTGACCAGACTTTGACAGTTTAATGTGCCTGAAAATATCTAGCACCTTTCTCCATGCGGTTGCCGTGTAAACTTCCTGTCCAGGAAGCTGTTTAAAGTCTGCCTTGACGTAAGTTTCATCGTCCTGTACCACCCAATCAAATTTGTCACGGCTATCAAAAAACGTTCACCGAACACTTCTAATACGTTAGTAATAGTTGACTTAGGCGTGAGAGTAGTTTGGATTTTTGCCATACACGTGCAAAATTTTGATGCGTTGCTTCCCTTCCTTCGACGACATGTTGATAACTGAAGTGCTAATCTCAAAATCAAAGAAAAGGCATGGTGCTACAAGCACACATCTTCAAAATGAGGAGCGTGCAAAATGTTTAAAGGCATGATGAAAAGAAATGCGTCAAGTTTAAGTCCTTATATACCTTCATCCCAAAAAAAACACATCACACAACACAATAACAATAAACTACCTTACTAATTTGATATTCTTCCCTTTGGGCTCGAGGTAGACAACCCAATGTGCCAATTCGACATATTTTGGCTGTACGTGATTTGGAGTACATGAAAATCATTTATGTGTTTTTGACTAACATTAGCCTTAGATTGTAGTTAGTTTAACCTGTATGTTGAGTACAAGTTTTTTTTTATCTGTGTATGTGTGTGTGTATTTTTTTTCTTTTTCAAAAAATGTTCAAGTCAAAAGGAAACCATAAATTGTTTAGTTATAAGTGTTTCAATAATTTAGAATTAATATTTAATGTGTTATGTAAACCATACTTTAAATTCCCACCCTCTTTCCCATCCGTAATTTGTAATTCCAATTAACCTCGAGATGGCCGCGAGTAATCGGTTCTATCTCCCTAAGTTTAGTTTTAAGATAAATGAAGCATAAACATATGAAAATTTGGCTCTGTAAAGTTGATTCGATTGAGCCTGTACAAATAAATGATTAATTAAAAAAAAATTGTTTCAAACCCTTTTTTAACCTACACAACCCACCATACAACATCAATTGACTAACCTATCGATCAAGTAGGATTTGTCAAAATGTCAAACTACCACACGGTAGGAGCCCATAAAATATTTTTTTTAAATCCCTCTCCCCTACACTCTACACGACACAACAACAATCGACAACCTACCGATCAAGAAGGTAGTTATAGTTTTTAAGATACCCAAACGACGAACTGTCATATGACAGTTATAATTCAATACAAATTCACATAACAGACACATCCCACCATACACATTTAGGTACACAAAAGTCTACTATAAATACTAGACCTACTGCGATGTTTTCTTCCAGTCGAGCACTCGACACTGAATAAGTCTGTAAGTCGCACACGAAATAGGCCTGAAGTGTGGCCCATTTAGTATTGAAACAAATAGTTTTGATTCTAACAGCGACCCTAGTGGTCGGATTTGTAAACTTTGACATATTATGTGTTTTCTATAACAATAACAACATCAAAAGCTTTTTTTCGCGGTGCAGTTCTAACGTGTTTCAGAGAAATACAATATGGAAGACCCAGCAAACTAATTGTGCTTATTAAAATCTGAATAAACTATATTTTAGCTGAAACAAAACTATTTTTGGTTGAATAAGCTCCAATTCAACATGCAATGATTGTTGGGGAGGAAAGAAGAAAACTAATAGTGCGCAATCATTTGCAATACCCTTTGAGGTCTGGGCCAAAACTTCCTCAAGTGTTGGGTTTTCCCCGAAATATCATGTGGCGTGTTTTGAAAAAGCACAGAGAAACTTTGTCGACGGATCGCCAGCATCAAAGCAACCCTAGTAGCACACATGTTGCAATTAAGTTGAAAATACATAAATGTGCCTTTGTTAGTCATAATAAAGCTGATGCAACTAATAATGATCGTGGTGTGCTATTTGGGAAGCATCGGGTGGGTACTGTCAACCGTCAACTGCGGAACAAAGTCATCAAGAACATTAAGGCAAACCAAACATTCAGACCGCGATTTGGCCAAAAAGTTTCGCGCCGCATCCGTGCAACGGATTCGTCTCCGAGAAGGCTTCAAGTCATACAGTGCCTGTAGACAACCAAATAGGGTTCAAAAGCAGAACAATGTGGCCAGAATCCGTGCCAGGAAATTGTATGATCAGGTGTTGACAAAATCCAATGGCTGTCTCCTCATGGATGATGAAACCTATGTAAAGGCCGATTTCAACTGCGGGGAGTGAAGTTCGCAAGTTAGTCGAGCGAAACTCACCCGAAAGTCGTCTAAAACTCACCCGAAAGAGCGCAGTCCCAGAACGTAGCCAATTATCGAACCGGGAAGGTACGTGAAGCCAGGTCGTACGGTAGATCGGGCTACTAGGTCGAGGGAACGGTTATTCCGGATGCCCTCGACAGTTCCAAATCGGAAGCATTCCGTCCAGCCGATTCAGTCGAGCGAGTTTAAGTGAACGCGAGGGTAACGGGGGGCAAGGGAATATAATGTGGACTTTCGTAAGATTCAACAAGTGATTGAAGCATTCGGTCAGCAACCCTTCGATGATTTCCATTGAGTCTCAAACATGTCGGTTTCTCACACGCGAGGCTGGCGCTAAAACCACCCAAGTTTAAAAAAGAAACACCTCAAACGAATTGGCGAACGGTTACAACATGTAATCCAGCACCGGTACATAGGTTTCTGTACTACACATTAATTTTCGTTTATATTACGAAATCGAAGGTAGCACTAACAAAGCTATTCGTTGTTTTCTGCAACGAAATTGATTTGTACTTTTTAAGAAGCTACCTTTGTATTTAATGCCACACGCTCAGCTGTCACAAGCACAAGGCATTTGTTGGCAAAGTAAAACATTCGTTCATTCTACGAAAACAATACGAAGAGCTACGAGTAATTTGTGACCAATAAAAGAGAAACGTCTTTCTGGTGGTTGCATGGATGACTAACAGATCTACTTTATCGGCTCAAAATATGATTGAAAAACTAGAAGGGGCAGCCAAATGGGGTTGTACGCAAAGTTGACGTAGGACTACGAAGCAATGTGCAATCTGAATCGCTTGATTGTTTTAAGAGTGGCCGAAATTGGTTTCCTTCCATGGGCAACGACTGCTCGCCAGTACACCATCCAGGGTGCTTTGCTGCCGCTTACTGCGTGCGTACAGCCACTGCACAGCGCCACGACTGTTGTAAGACTGAGTCAAAATTTCGGCTAAGAGCTGGTATGTTATGGCGTCGGATGCTATTGCAAAAAAGAAGGCGGTATCAACGAAGACAGTGTGATACAAATTGCATCAAAGGGGACGAACTTTAGTCATTGTGCCACAATAATTAGTTTGAATTGATTTTTTCAACAGAAATATGCCTTTGCTTTCCACCGCCAGCAACTAGTCCGATATGCATAACTAAAACAATGGCGAACTCCACCACATGGTCGGTCTCTGATGTGTTGCAGTTTGGCTCGAATTATCCCTTCTAGACTTTCATTCGTCAGTTGTTCAAAGTTCTTTGTGATATAATCGGAGACGCAACGTTTAATGAATGCCATTTTCAGCCGTGACGCGGTAATTGAATTAACAACAGCACGATAGAAAAAATCAACCAAACTCTTTAGTTAGTAAACTGATTTGTTCGTCCTGAAAAGGACGGATTTAGTTGACGTGGGAGAAATAGTTTGCAATTCCACTTGGGCTTTCTTTCTTCGTTCAGCTCCTCGTCGTTGTGGTTGGCCATTTGGTGGCCAGGTTGACGGTGAGGTTGACGGGAGCACCAACACATCGGCACCAACAGCAAACTGCACTAACGCTTCTCAGAGCAACGACTGATCGCCAGTGCACATTCCAATGTGCTTGCTGTCGCCGACTGTGTTCCTACGCCACTACACAGCTCCACGACTGCCGAAATACTGAAGCAAAATGTCAAGGTGTACCTCTTTTATAACCTTCGTGGCTGGTTGGGGGCTTCGTTCGTTACTTTAATATATGAAGTCTGCGCTAGGAAATAACTGTGTACATTTTGGTAAATTTACTCTGAAAAAGTATCGACATTGCAAGACATCACCTTGTTATTTGCGTTTCATTTCAATATGAAGAGGAATGTTAAAAAGCAATAGATTTAAATATTGGAATCAAAGCGTAGAAAATGTTCCGATCGGTCGAGGTAAAGTTTATA
>JASCZW010002672.1:0-28467 GCA_034211315.2 Aedes japonicus
TTTTTTTTTCTTTTTTTTCTTTTTTTCTTTTTCTTTTTCCTTTCTTTTTTTTTATTTTTTTCATTATTTTTTTTTTTTTTTTTTTTTTTTTTTTTTTTTTTTATATTCATTATTATATATTTATTTTTTTTTTTTTTTTTTTTTTTTTTTTTTTTTTTTTTTTTTTTTTTTTTTTTTTTTTATATATATATATTTTTTTTTTTTTTTTTTTTTTTTTTATTATTAATTATTATTTTTTTTTTTTTTTTTTTTTTTTTTTTTTTTTTTTTTATCCACATCCAATTGTTAATATTATTATTTTTTTTTTTTTTTTTTTTTTTTTTCATTGTGGGCAAGCCTTATGGCTGACCATTGCTACAGGATGCGTTTTCAGGAATTTTGACAGTTTTCCCATAGGTTTTTCTGTCACAATTTACGTCAACGCATCCAGCAACTCCTTTGCGCTGAACTGGTCGGCTTTGACGTGCCGCAAGGGCTCAGTAGGGATTCAGGACCCGAAGCTAAGAGTCAGTTCCATTGTGGTTATATCACATCAATTATTTTTCCACTATAGCAGCAGCACATCGATATTGTAGATATACTATTCTTTGTAATTTCAGGTCATCCAAGGAACTCCTAAGTATTTTTAAATAATTTTAAATATATTTTGTTTTTCGGTGGTTGTGATAATTTATCTAAGGTTAGTAGTGCATGTGCGGGCCGTCTACAATTGCAGCAGGATCACAATCTGTAGACAAGTGAATACAATTAAAATTGGTATTATCATTTTATAATATAACATCCCTTCGCTATTTTATCTATATTCTATGCCATTTTCACTGAAAAAAATGTAGGAAGCATTATGTACGACAAATTCTACTCAATAAAGCCTTTCCCTTATTCACCAAAACTATATAATTTATAATCATTGCTTTCCTGTTTCCATTATCATTTATAGATCCAGACCAATAAGAGTTATCGGACTTTTTTTGTCTGGTTTTACTTAATCTACGTTTTTAGAATTATTCATGCTTATGTAAAATTTATTTCTCATAATTGTTTGCTGTTTTCAGCTTTTTCAAGACTATTAGGATATTAAAACATATCAAATCTTTTTTTTCAGTTACAAACCAGTGGATAACAGATATATATTATACTTACATTTATTATGTTATTTGACTATAACTGTGAAAACCAATTCTTAATAGATATTAATTTTATCGAAGCTGCAACAGCGGAAGTCTTTCGATGACCAGCTAAGTTACGGATATATATTCTACTATAGTTTACTGGCTTGCTCGTATTTTTATTTTACATTATAACGTCAGATTCTTATTTTATGTTGAGATATTAAATGATATGATATTATCTATGATAATGGTGATGATTTAACCTGTCTTTCAGCTTTTCCAGGACATTTGAGATATTAGGGCCTACCTTTTTTTCTTTTCAGAGAGAAGCCAATGGATGTCTGATGTATTCTGTGCATACATGTTTACTATTTCAAAATGTATACTAGTATTTATATTATAATATTAATAATACTATTTTCATCATATCATTGTATATTACTTATTATCATATTAAATTTTCAGTATGTGGAATTTCAACGTTGTATACATGTACATGTATTTTCGTTTTATATATTTAAAATTTCTTACATATCATGAATATGAATAAATCATAGATATTATTAATTGAATACATTCATGTTTCATCATATATGATTTTATGTTTAGGTTGCTTCGGGGTGCAGTGCAAACTAATACATGTTAATATTCCCAAGAACCAGCAGACAGGAAATTTCGACAAGCAAGGTATACAGTTTTGAAAACATACAGAACAGGCTATCAATTTTTCCGTCTCAAATTACATACTCCTTATATATACTTATTTCATTTATATATTTCATATTTGATATATATTGCATGAACCTGATTATATTTCATTGATTTAAAACATATAAATACTGGGATGGGAGAGTGCATCAGGGCATCATTGAAGTTTCAATTGGACAATGGAGTGGATGGCCAACCGGAGTCTAGGAGGGGATGTGTCTATCATTCATGATTGCTACATTCCACTCCAACAGTTGTAATGAATTTGACGCGCCTTTCTCAAACAAACCATCTAGTGGAAAGCTTAATTGAATTGCGTATTTTGTTATTCGTTTTATTGGATCATATTGCTGGAAGGAGATTCTCTTATTCCCGCAGGTTTCGCGTAAGTGTCTCTGCTTACGGACCTGCCCAATCCTTTTGGCCCTTCATACAGCAATATGTTGAATTTAGAACGGTAACAAAGCATGATCTTCTGTTAAGTGGAACCGCATGCAGGGCAAGGCCCACGCTAGGATGGTGGCTTCCTACATACATACATACGATAACGAGTCTAGCGTCAACGCATCCGCAACGTATCAATTGTGGGTGACCCTTTACAATTTCGGAAAACATCTGAACTCTTTTGCCGGCAACCGCGTCAAGACGTTATGGATGGTAAGGGGCGTCTTCTCCAAATTCGGGTTTCGCCGGCCATTGATATTCTAGACTGCAAACAGTTGCATGCAGCAACAATGGTAGATGGAAGAGAGACTCTATTCACCGTCGGACTCACTACAAGCGAACTTCGCCGGACCAGTTCCCCCAAAATTTGTTGAAATTGTTAATGTTCATTTTTCAGTGCGCCTTCTGTATCAAGGGTATTCAATTGTACCAAGTGTAAACAGTTGGGGCACACGGCTACTTTTTGCAACAATAAGCCCCGTTGTGGCAACTGCAGCCAAAGGCATCTAGAGAATAGTTGCCATAACAGGAAGTCAACAAAGTGTGCTTCCTGTGGCAAAGAGCACTCTCCAGGATTTGGAGAACTGTCTCGAGGTACAAGCAGCGTGCTGGTAACGCAAGCTTTCCATAACAGAACGACCCAAGCAGACGTATGCAGAAATGGTGAAGTCGCAAAACGGAGCGTCTGCACACTTAAAATTATATGCCGAGTCTCGGCTTGATCAGTGCAAACCAAGACTCTCGCATAGCGTGGAATGAGCGTAATATTAGACTATTCGATGCAATATAGCGGTACCCGAAGAGGTGTGCGGCTATAGCGCGAGATGGGCGGAAATGCCGCGGCAGCTCTTCCATATAGCCCCCAAATATGTACTTCTCTAACGAAAAAACATTTTATGCTCGACTTTTCAAGCTAAAATGGAACAAATAAGTAAATTAGTTTGTACTCACTTAAAAACATAGTGCAGTCTTACATCCTCCTGCTGCATTTTATAGAGAAGTTGCTCCATTTTCTCCGTTTATTCATCGTTTTTTCATTACAGTTCCACAAACAACATACGACATAACTCACTTGCGAATGAAAACAATATGGTGTACACATAAACAGCCGAGCCGCGGATTACAACACTGCTAAACCGATATTTTGGAATGATAGGCAGCCGAGATCTGTTGAAGTTTGGTTTATTGTTTGTGCTCGGCTCCTAGTGCTTGCCGAGAATCAGTTTAATAATGAAGCATCAGATATTTCAGTTTCAACTGATAGCTAGACTCGGCATCGTTCGTTTTTTGCCGAGTTATCAGTTAAATATGAAATGCCGAGTGTAATTCAGTTAAATGTTTAACCGAGCTCGTGAATAATCTTGGCGTCAAGGTCCTGAGGACACTATTAGAGCCATCGTCATCTTTGAAATTCAGTTAAGTTACTTCCATCTCCAGTTTTTATCCTGGGCGATCATGATGTTCCATCGTTACTGCTTGGGGCGAAACAATACGATGACAACCGAGCGACGTTTTCCAAAGACCATCCTCAAAAGACCCGCCACCTCTAGATGGATGGCGAATGCACTAAGTGTTATCTAGAGAAATCCGATGCGTTTAAAGATTATCGTAGACATGAAACATCTGAGCTTTTTAAGGATCTGCATAAGTACCTACAGCTAAAAAAAGCGTAAAAACTTACTCAAAGCAAAGAAACGCAATTACTGGCGTTCGTTTGTAGAGGGACTATATAGAAAAACCTCGATGACTACGCTTTGGAGAAAGGCTCGCTACATGCGAAACCCCTCATCCTCCAATGAGAGTGAAGAATACTCCATGTAATGGATATTCGACTTCGCTAAAAAGGTTTGTCCATACCTTGGCCCAACACAACCGAATTTACGGGATACCACCCGATGTAACGGTTCTCTGGACGAATCATTCACAAAGTTGGAATTTTCAATGGCACTTCTTTCATTGAAAAACTCTGCTCCGGGAAGCGATATACTTAAATTCAACCTTCTTAAAAATGTCCCAGATATTGTTAAAACACGATTTCTTAACCTGAATAACACCCTCATGGAATTGAGCAGGCAGGTTGTAGTAATAGCTATTCGAAAGTCTGGTGAACCAGCGTCTGATTACAATTCTTACCGTCCGATCTCTATGCTATCATGCATCATGTCCACGGGTGGAAATCTTGCATAGGCCATTGCAAAACTCCCTAGGGTAAATATGTGTCCATCTGGGCCAGATATTTAGGGATCTAGTTTTCAAGCGAATTGGTAGTGTTTGCTAGAAAGCGGTTCCCAGCCCAACGGCGTCTCAGCTATTGGGAAGAGACATTACCCAATCATTGATCTTCAAATACAAATTGGCAGGGTGCTCACCCGGAAGACCTCATTAAACCTTATAACGTTTCCATTAAAAAACATGAACAAAAAATGACGACTTTTCATGGGTTTACCTTCAACCGCACTGCCGAAAATACCCATGCAGCGTCAATCATAGTAACCCATGAGTCAGCAGACAGTCGAATCATAATCTAATGGCTAGTCGAACTCTAATCTAATGGCAAAAACAGTGAAGCAACTCCGTTCAAAAATGTGCTCATTCAAAGAACGACACCCCGCCGCGTCGAAAACGGACATCGTGCGGCACTTTGTGGACGCCGGATACACCGGTTACGGCATCTACAAAATATTGGCGCTATTAGACAACAATCAGAGCATCGAAAGAAAGCCCGGTTCCGGACGGCCGACGACCCTGAGCGACAAGAAGCTTCAAAGGTTGCTGATGAGGTAGACCGAGGAAAAAGTGGCAACATCGCTGCGTGCGCTTGGCCGGGAGGTCGGTGCAACTGAATAAGATGCTCCACTCGATTTTCCCGGCTAATCGCGACTTAGCGGTGGTGATAAACGAGGAGACCTATCTCACAATGGATGACAAAGACTGTCAGGGCACTTCGTATTTTAATTCCCCCATGTAGGAAGTGAGCTTCGAGGTGAAGTTCATTTCACACACCAAGTTTCCCACGAAGGTGGCTGTGGACGGGGCAATCTATAGTTAGAAATGCCTGCCGGAAGTTGCGGCGTTCATCAAGAAATACCATAAGGGCGAATACGCGGTGCTCTGGCCGGATCTGGCGTCGGCCCACTATTCGAAGCGATCGTTGGAGGAGATGGAGCGGCTGAATATTGATGAGGTACCCAAGTCGGCTAACCCGCCCAACGTCCCCAAGCTGCGTCCCATCGAGAATTTCTGGGCCTAACTGTGTAAGATCTAGCGTAAGATCTACTCCAACAATTTTGTCCCGAAATCAGAGGAGGAATTGATAAATAAAACGAAGAAAGAACTCAAAAACATGCCTACACGCATGTTTTCGTCCGCCATGGCGAATGTTCCGGTTAACTACCGGAAGGCCGATCGCAAGGGCGTAGAATTTTTTGCAAGTAAGCTTCAATAATTACTTTCCATGGTAAATTTATCAAAAGCAATTGAGCCTTAGCTTTTTTTTGTCACCATGAGAAAAAAAGTCCAGTTATGTTAATCCAAACGTTAAATCAACTATTCTTTCAGCTCTCAAATATTTCTCTTTTTGCTTCCTCTCGGCAAGAAACCGGCATCTCATTAAATTGGACTGCATTTAATATCGTTGTTTACATATTGCTCTTGAATGTATTCATTCAACGCACAATATGAGCATGGAGGTTCTGGCAGGAGTACACCCCTTACAGGACCGCTTCTAGGAGCTCTCATCTAGAAAACTGATCAAGTGTGGGATCAGTTACAGCTTTGTGATTTACGATTTTGAAGAAATGCTCGAAATGGGTACCCAGTCTAGATTCTTGCGAATTTGTGTTAACTACGTCCGATTTTAGTCTTCCTTGCTATAATTCTAATATTGTACGCTTCCCTTCACAGTCACGGTCCCTCCATAGATTATGATCTCTCTATGATATAGGCTATTCAAGAAGTTGCAGATCAACTTCGCCTATTTTAGTTCCCCATATTTTTATTAAAAAGTACCAACGTGTCAATTGCAAGAGAAGAATTTTCTGATGGATCCACTCACTGGTTTCGGTGCCTACTATGAATACTCATATGCCTTCCGGAAACTTCAGGAACCTGTTGTTGCTGAGCTGGCAGCAATCAATCTCGCATTGTTTCATCTTCTCGGATAGTCTCAGTTCTATTGAGGCCCTCCGGTTGATGAAAACGGTGAGGCACTCATCTCACTTCCTTTCAACCATAAGGGAGCAGATGTGTGCGTTGGTCGAAAGATCATTAAAGATTACTTTTGCATGGGTCCGCTCACATTGCTCAATTCCAGGCAATGAGAAGGCGGACTCTCTAGCAAAGGTGGGCGCACAAGAAGGCGAGATTTTTGAAAGAAGAATTTCACATGATGATTTTTTCCCATTAGTACGTCAGAGTTCTCTTCAAAGTTGGCAAAACTATTGGACAAGTAATTCTCTTGGGCGGTGATTACATTCCATTATTCCAAATCTTTCATCGAGATCATGGTTCAATGGTTTGGATGTAAGTCGACGCTACATTCGTGTGATGTCAAGACTTATGTCCAACCACTACTCGCTAGATACACATCTCTACAGAATTAACCTCGTCAATATCAATATATGTAGGTGCGTAACCGGTTATGATGACATCGATCATACAGTTTGGTATTGCTCGGGTAATTATGCCTCCAGATCACGACTATGAGATACCCTAGTGGCCCGAGGTAGACGACCCTTCCACGAGCTAAGCAATGTTTTGGAAATGCGTGATTCTCCCTACATGCAAGCGATCTACGAATTCCTTTGTTTGTCTGACCTGAATGTGTAACGTCATCACACCACACCCAGTAAGAAAGGTTAGTCTAACATAAGTCTAACGTTAGTCGAACACGTTAGACTGTTCGTCGAACATTTTGTCTAACTTTCGTCTAATGTTAGACGTCTGTTAGACAGATCTGACACAGAATGTTAGACGGTAATGAGTTAAAAAGCTCTTGATTTAGTCTAACGATAGACTAAAATTAGGCGTAATTCAATACGGGTGATGCGACCCCATTAGACTTGGTTTTGCAATCAAAGTTTTATGGTCGTTTATTGACACTCTTCTACACAAAACTTGGCAGTTATGGAATACTACCAGAGTGAAAATAAATGACCATAAAACTTTGATTACTCACCTTCTTTTTAAGCAGTATCCATCGGTTCAATCAGCATCCATAAACCAGCTTCTCACGTTTGCAGGTTCAAAGCGTAAAAGAAGAACGACATCTGCGACGTAATTCTTTCGAGCTTTAGCTGCCAGCGTTGCCATAATCATTTTCAATTATCTTTATATTGTGTCAAAAGAAATCTGATAGCATAAATATTTAAATTTTTTATATCTATTTCTATATCTATTCAATTTTTTATATCTATTTGATTCGTCTTTAGTCTAGGCAGATTGATTAAAAAACGAACAATACAACATTTACCGAGTCATCTTGTGTGTTGTTGAAAGTGGGTGATATTATTCAACTTGTCATCATCATTTCAACTGAATGAGTTTGAATTATGTTTAACTTCATCAAATTGTAACTTCTTAATTAATTGCATATCAATACAATCAGACACCGCAAACACCACTTAATAATATCCCGGTTTTCTTATAATTTTAAATTGTCCATATATTTGAATTGTTTAAACCGTTAACCCATCCCGCAGAAAAAACAATCCCGAATGAAACAACAAACTTGTTTGTTGACATCCAAATTAAAAAAACTTATTGGTTTAAAAATCAGTTTTGTTTTAAGCCAACGATTTTGTTTTGAAACATATAGGCGGTTTGGTGGATATTACCACAATTCAACACAAATTATGGTTGTTCTAAACTAACATATTGTTGTTGTTTCCACCATGAAAGGGGTTTATTATTACCAAAACACAGGTTGCATTGAACCAGGGAACCAAATATTTTTTTTAGATAGATTCAACCAAAGCGATGGTAAAATCAATTTGAAATTTTGTTTCGAGAAAAAGTAACTAAAAATTTAGTTTGACACAAACTATTTTTTTGGGTTATTTCATTTTCCGTCATCCAGTCTCGCTGCATGCTATTACGTTGTCACTCAAGCGTGTTTTTTCGTGAAAGTTTTCATTGCAGGTATATTAAACATTAAAACAATATATAAAAATGTTGCAGTAAACTAAATTTTACTCTGAAAAAAACTGGAAAAAGTATAATAGCTCGCATTTATATTTATGCCTACACTGATAAAAAATCAATGGTAAACTTTATGTGGGCTCTCTGTTCTAAAACTGTTCCAGAGAGTGATAGGAATATTCCACGGTTCCAAAGTGCTGCGTCAGTGATGGTTTGGGGAGGAATTTGCAAGCGTGGCAAGCGTGTTTGGAGATGATCACTATGTGTTTCAGCAGGACGAAGTGCCATCGCATACTGCAAATCTCGTTCAGGGCTGGTGGAAAATTTGACCGACTTTTTGGACAAGAATTAATAGCCTGGGAGTTCACCAGATCTGAATCAATTGTATTATTTCGCAATACATGCTGACAAAGGTAAATGACCACAGGGCGTCTAAAATGAACCAATTCAAAACCGCAATCAAACGAATTTGGGACGAAATGACGATGAAAGTCGTACTTGACGGTTTCGAAAAACGTCTGGAGCTGGTCAAGAAGGTTAAGGCGGTGCTATTCCAAAACATATGCAGTAATTGATCAGTATTATATTGCAATATAATGGGTAAAGTTATGAATAAAATCTGGATTACCGATTTGAAATAAATAAAGTTCTATTTTGTATAAGAATATATTGAACACGGTGTATATCATAAAAATCAAAATGTTTTTTGCATCAATTTCAAACTTTAACCATGTAAATGGAATTCTAAGACACCATTTTTATTTCTTGACCATGTAAAAAGCAACTACAATAAGTCAATGCATGAAAACAATATGCGTATGAACAATTAATATCTGACAATAAATCCACTGGATTGTTACAGAAAAGAAAAGTGTATGTATTAATATCCTACTAGTCCTGGAAAAGCTGGAAACAGATTAGATCGTTCCAGATATCAAAGATTCAATTTCAATGAAGGATATTATTTTATTAGAAATGTTGTAAAATTTTCTTCATACTGTTCTAGTTACTTCTCAAACATAGCAATTGGAGTGATCGAAGAGCTCGAGTTGATGATTTCTGAAAAAAATGACTTATCTTAACATAATACCACTAAACAAAATATTTAAATATAATCCTTTACTGCTTATAAGTGCATGTCAGTATTTTATGAATATAATAGTTAAAGTTTAGGAGTTTAATTTAAAAGTCAATGTTATGCTGAAATGCTGAAAAACAAATTGACGTTGGACATTGTACGTTTGAACACAGAGAACAGACGTTCATCTTCGGTCTGCTGCTTATGTAAAACTTTTAACCGACATTTCAAATAAATGTCATTATGCTCGTGGTAGGCGGCGCTGAAGTTGTGCGATAATTGTCATGTCAATGTTTATCAATAAAAATCATAGCACATTACCTGATAAGTTTTGTTTGTCTCTGCACTTGCTTTTACTTGTTACTGTTAGAAAAGGTATACGGACATCAATGTCTGTTCTCTGTGGTTTTACTTTGTAATGAATAATGAAACTAATGACCCATCACTAAATTAGCAGCAAAAGTCACTGAAACTTAACTCAGTTACTAAATCAATAGAAATTCATCAAAAATCATCTTTATGAGCCACCATTTTTTCAAACACCTTGTCTTGCATGCACCTCCACAAATCAATTTGAAATATTGGTCTGAGTTCACAGTAACGCTCTGTGAAGGGCCAAAAATGAAGAAGTGGACCCGTAAGCAGAAACTTTTACACGAAACCTGCGAAAACACGAGAATCTCCTTCCAATAAAAATCCAAAAGATCCAACAAGTCGAAAAACGCAATTCGCAATACTTAATAAGGTTTGCATTAGGCCAAATGTCATCAATGGTCCAATTTCAGCTTATTGCTTGTTCCAAATGCATTTCTAAAATTATTAATTGAGATCTTTTAATGCCACGTACTATTTATGCATTAGAATGGTTGTGTGGCACGTATAATTATACCCTTCGCCCAGGGAGTCGAGAAATTTTCCTTGACGAAAAGTTCCTAGAGTAGAACAAAAATCGAACGCAGCCACCTCCACCCTAGTGTTACTTGGTAGCTGCGGCTCAGAATTGAAGAACTAGTGAAACCGTAACATCTTAATCCAACAACAAGGTTGTACAATTTGTAGAAAATGAGAGATACCGAACAAGAGGATGCTCTAATCAGTAAGGAGAAGACCCCTTTATTCATAAATTATTAATGACGGGAAGTTGGCACTCCCACTCTTCCTATCCAATTCGCTTCAATCGGATGCCCTAATGGTTCCTTTCGTATACCAATTATCTGATCTTATACGATCTTATACAAGAATGTGATATATGGATGTACAAAATATACCTTATATTCACAGTTTTTTTTTACTGAAAAGAGGAATTGAATTAATATATTGATAGTTTTGAAAAAGCTGAGAAACATAGTGAATCATTCCAACTACCATAGATAAAACTTCAGTAAAGAACATGCTTTTTCTCTAAAAGCAACAGATTATTCTTGAAGACCGTTCTAGTTATATTGCAAAGATGGCAATTTGAGTTACCGTATAGCCCGGTTTGATGATTTCGGAAAAAAAATGGAAGGCCTTATCAATATACCACTCAATGAAATAAATAAAATATAATCATACACTGCTTATAAGCGCATGCCAGTCTTCTATGGAAATAGTTGAGGTTCAGAAGTAAATGCAAATGTAAAGCTGAAATCAGAATACGTCAACCAGCGCCACCAGCAGATTGGTCAGGTGGCAGTCGTTTATGATCATATGAATCGTAGATAGGAACTTCTGTTAACAGGAGGCCGGTCGCACCTTCCCTCCAGGTTGTAAACGCACCATTTGAAACTCATTTAAATTTACAGTCACACGTATACATTTAAATACTGAACTAGACAGAGTTCAAATTCTGGTCTAGATAATATTTTCGAGATTCTTGGAAGCGAGCTCTTGGAGGCGATAAGTATGAATAATAAATCAAATTTATATAAAAATGATTTAACTACTGCTTTAGGTTTCTGAACTAAGGCTTAAGTAGCAAAGATATCATCGAATGATGTCGAAATGTATTTTATCAGGGATGCTGTTTATTAGGCAAAAAAAATATAGGTCACTAAGGTTTGGTGCGTAAATGCACATATACATTGTTATTGCTCAGTTATCTTGTCAGAGTGATTTTCAAAACATTACCAGAGAATTTGCGTCTCAAGCAATCAAGAAGCTATGTTGAAATTTTGAATTTTTGTGTAGAAAAATAAAAGGATTCATACAATGATGGTTTTCGTTGGAAGTATTGCGCTGGGTTAGTTTTTTTTTTAAGAAGCCTGTATTTCCTGCTCTGTAGCTTAGGGGCAATTGATCAATTCAAGCAAATGGCTATCCATAAAGCATATCTTAAAACATTCGTCTTGGTGAAAATTTCTATAAAAATCTAGTTCTGAAATTATTTAATATCGAAGAGACCGAATGTATCAGACCTGAGAGCTAGAAAACATCCCTTAGGAGTGTTAATATGACAAAATTAGTATTATTACCATCGTAAATTAATTATTATTTAAATTCAATTAAATAACACATAAACAGATGCTCTGGCAACCCTGAAATCCACCTAGTCAGATCATGTAGCTTTGGGCCGGGCATACACTGAAGTGACGAAGGTGAAACATCTGTATATATTCCAAAACATCTTGTCGACATTTTCCTCACGCCGCAAGACTTTGTCTCGAGGTTTTGAAATGATATGTGATGTCATATTTTTGCGTTATCAGTGAGAATCTCGACTTAGTAAGGTTAAGCTCACTGAAAGAGAATGACAGCGTAGCGTAACAAATACCTCCTGAAATCATGCAACTATTACTGAAAGCTTTTTGTTGGTAACGTCTAACATAGTTCTAACTAGGCTTTGTGCACAAATTACGTAACGCAAAAAAACGGGATTTTGGACCCCCTCTCCCCCCTATGTAACAATAAGTAACACGTGACCAGACTCCCCCCCCCCCCTATAATTACGTAACGCTCACGGACCCCCTTCCCCCCTATTTCTCAATTGTGAAAAAATTATCACAAAATCTGTTTAATTATCATTTGGGTAACTTGAAATTTGTAAAGATTGCAAACATCAGTCAATTAATTTCATTTAAGTAACTTAAAGCTATTATAAAGATTGCAAAAAACATTGCCCTCATTGTACTGTATTTATTCAGGGTACTGGACGTTTTTAAAACTGTAACAAATATTAGTTCAATAAGTTTACTCAAATGTCTTTCAATTATTTAATGTATCACCAAAAAAAGTTCAATGTTTTATTCATATCACTTATATTTAGTTAATAAATTTCAACAGTATTTTTTGCAATGCATAATATTTACCTATTGCAATTTGTTATAATCTAATTATTATTATTATTATTTTTAATATACTAATCAGAGTTTTCCTTTTGATCCGTGCAATTCATGAATAAGGGCTGTGTACGACTAATTCATGACGGCAAAAACATCGAACAAAAGGGGCAGTAGCAAGTGCATTTTAAGTAAGCTACACGCAGAGGAATATTGGATGATTGAACGCAATGATTAGAATCAAAATTTTTTGAGTATAAAATCAAACCATACATTTTTTTAGTATAATGCAATGATATATCATCACAAACGAAATTTCTTATCGAATCCAATATTGTTAATCAATCATGATTTCCAACAGAAATCTTTATTGATTCATCAAAATATTTTTGTAGATTCAACAATCAACAACAAATTTAACATAATTTCTAATTATTTCAATGGTTCTAATATGAATAACATTTTTTTTTCAATTCAACCGCTTTGGTCGAATCAATGCAAAGGTACATTGTTTCCAAAAATCTAATTTTTAATTCAACAATAAGTGCTTTTCGTTTTCAATAGAAGCCTCCTTTACAGCGCTTTTAGAAACAACAAAATTTATTGTTGGTTCAAACATAAAATCGGTATTGTTTGAATAAATGAAAATTATGGATAAGCCATGAGTCAATAATAAAATTTGTAAAATTTACACAGAACAATATATTTCTCGGCATGTAGAAGTACCGTTTATTGACAATTGCGCCAATTGGTGCGACAAACCGTCATAAGATACCATTCGTTTAGAAGGACACATTTAAATAGTACATCTCCATTTATGTATCGAAGCTTTAGAATTTGGTCTAAAATCAAAAGAAAGACTTCCATTTTCCTTAAAATTTCAGCTTTCTTGCACCATTTGGCCATAAATGTGTTTCTATTATGGCTACTCCCATAAGGAATACATGCGATTGGTCATCAAAGGAACCAAAATTAGAAACTATGGCGATAATTGGTGCAGTGTTCCAGTCATGACAAACGTAATTAATAATACAAAAACAAAGCTTTGGCTCAGTTTTGATATTTTTCCTTCAAAATGTGGATTTAACGCTTTCATTTTACAAATTGAAAATGGGGGTTTAGCAAAAAAATTAAGCATAGTTCTTAACTAGTAACCCTTTGCTACTTGCTACTTTGCTTGGCACACAAGAAATTTTATCTTTTTTCAATTGGTTATTCACTGTTGATTTATTTTTCAAATTGGTTATTTTGTTACGTAACGATTTTACAAACCCCCCCTCCCCCATATGTCACAATAAGTAACGGTTGCTCAACCCCCCTCTCCCCCCTTCATGCGTTACGTAATTTGTGCACAAAGCAGTACGTCTAACTCTAACATTTTTCTTGCTGGGCAAATTCAAAAAAAAATCACAACATTGTGTCCCAGCTGCTCAGCAAACAATTGGTCAACAATCAGCGGTTTGGCTCCTAAAAGGTGCTATAGTAACCGAGGACTTGATTTAAACCTCAGCCATGATTATCATATATTAGCTGAATTACGAAAACCCTTCCAAATGATTAACTGAATTATGCTAATCCCTTCCAAATGATAATGTCAGTAGTTGGTGCCCCTTTTACTAACACCATAAAGCAAATTATGGTAAATAACAAATTTGAATATCGGCACCGCAAAGTGTTACACACGTTAGAGCCATGCAAATAAACGAACTAATTAAAAAAAACATATACTAAGTATTATAAAACTCTATCCCCAGCGAAGTCAAGAAGATTTCTCAACCTTAAAATCTCCTCAACTGGACTGGAAAGCTGTCGGAGCAGAGGACAGTGAGTGTTAAAAGAGAAAGCAAACCAGGAAAGGACAACGAGTGGTGAGAGTAGAGCCGTTTGCCAGGTATAACATCGCCAGGAACGGTAGATGGACGTACAGGCTCATACCGATTCTTCCGACCTGGGTGAACAGACCGTATGGAAAGGCTAATTTCTAGCTCCATTCTTACTCCAGAAAGTACCCAAATATGTTTGGTCATGCATCGTTACCGGTCTGCTCGGAGCACGCGAATATAGACCAGACGCCTTGGCCCGAGAAAACAAGCAACCCATGAAACTTCGATACCTTCCAAAATTCCACCACCAAATTTTGTCAATAATGTCACAATGATCAACCTACCACCGCATCTCACTCTCATTATGGCAATCGACCGTTAGCAAAGCAGTCTTCACAAATCCCACTGTTGTGTAATGGACCTCGTGCTCCTTTTTCGAATCTTTGGCCGTACACAGGATTACCCGTTCGACGATGGGAATCCGGTTGTTCAAATATACGGCATAGGATTTTGGACTTCATATTTCTTTCCTGTCTTGGGATCCTCCGTTGAGTAGATGCGTTTGAGATTGGGCGTTTCAATCCATCGGTAAGCCAGCATGGATGCCATCCGCCACCAGATCAAACACATCCAGACGGAACGTGTTGCAGTCCTATTCGTTCCGGGTGAAGCAATGGATTAGCGAGAAAGTTTTTCGCGGAATGAAAAACCTCCCACTTACGATCGGATCCCGCTTGGCCACTCTCACCGTGGGTAGCTGCTGCGGTTTGCTGGTAGTGAATCCAAGCCACGTCTACGCCGGTCATGTTAGCAAAATTGTGATGCAGAACGATGCTGACGTTAACCTTGCCGACACCGATGATTTCAGGTCGTCCGGATCCTGAATGAACCTGAAAATGGCTTTTATCACCAGTATTCGTTTAGCGCTAGACAAACACACATCGATTCCACTAAACAGTGGGCAGCAGTTACGAAGAAATGTTTCCCACATGGAACTGCCAGCACAATGCTGATCCTGTTGATTGCAGACCAAATCGTGCGGCATCGCCACTTCCTCGTTACCGCCGTGTTTGGCTTCTTCCGATAGGCAAAGGTTGTTTGAAAGTCGTGTCCACCGACATCGAGGAATCCGCAGCCAGTGCCAATGAAATCAAGAGCAGAATTGAACGAATCCCGTTGCCGACCACCATTGTTGGAAAAAAATACCCGAATGACAGTTGAACCCTGCGCCATCACAGCATGCTGCTTTCGTTTGGTAAATGCAGAAAGTTCCTAGCGATGACAGCCAGCAACGGAAGGAAATTATGGTTACCGCTGCTGGTGCTTCTGGCTTCCGGCCTTATATCCATCGTTTATCCAGCTGCTCCTGGAGAAGATATCGTCGAGGCCAGCTTCGTCTTCCGTAGAAACCAGGCACGGCCGATGTTGTCAAATGCGGAAACGATAGACTGTTTCCACCGGCAAAAATTCTGCGCCGCTTTCTACATGGGTGAAAACTTCTTCGTGACGGGGGCGCATTGCCTGGTCGCTAAGGACGGGTTTGTATTTATCGTTACATCCAAAATTGTGGTTGTAAATAATGAGCTTACTCTTTTCCAGAACTATTCCCAATCCTGAATCGCTGGATGTGCCAGGTTGGTACGGTAAACGTGACGTTTCAGGTGCACCGGGAGTATTCAGTACAACCGGAGTGGACATTGCCTGGATATACACCGAGGACCAGGTTTAGCAGTGAGAAATTGATTGTTGCTGAGCTGAATCCCGGGTTTGTGGTCTGGTTCATTTTTAATGTTCATAATTTTTACAATCTCCCGGTAGAAATGCATCCGATACAATCTGGAAGTGTTCGATGCGAATCCTTCGGATATCCGTTCCGGGTTTCGCTGGGTCCGGCAAAAAGAAGACACCTCATCCCGAAGGCATCAACATGGCGACCGATCCATTCCGGCAGCGGTGCTCCCTTTCAGTACAGAAAGGTCCTGGATCGAAACGCCGTAACGGAACACGTGATTTATGTGCAGCATCAAACAAAATCCCGATGACTTCGAGTTGCACTTCATTTACTATGGAACGGTGGACAAAACTTCGTTCGACATCGATTGCCATCGGGCACGTTGCGGGTAAGATGTTTTGTTGTTAGCAGGGTTCATGATGACTTGACGTCTTTTAAGCTGAGGTGGTGAAACCGGAAAATATGCAAGTATTGCCACCCGTCCAAGCCATCTTTCAATACAGTTGTAAAGCTGGCCACGACTACAACGACGGAAGCTCACTGCTGGTAACGGAAGTCGATGAACCATCTCCTCTTGAGTGTCCCTTCTGTTGATGTTCCTGATGTTGAAGTTCTGATGATGAAGCAACTGATGTTGGGAGATTCCGGATGAAGTTCCTGTTGCCGGAAATTCCTGATGATGAAAATCCTGATGTTGAAATTCCTGATGATGAAAGAAAATCCTGATGCTGAAATTCCTGATGCTGAAATTGCTATTGTTGGAAATTCCTGATGATGAAATTCTGATGATGGAATTCCGATGATGAAATTCCTGATGATGAAATTCCTGATGCTGAAATTCCTGATGCTGAAAGTTCTGAAGATGGAAATTCGATACTGAAATTCAGATGATGAAGTCCCAAATACCTTCCGAAGATTTATTCTACGCCAATTCGCCTTCCATAACCATCGACGCGGATAACACGGAAATTACCATTGAATCTGAACCGACGGATCTTGAAAATATACCTCTAATAGAAGCAGAAACGACGCTACAGGAAGATCTCCGGAAGCACAACCGGCAGTCCTGTCGCCAATGGAACAAGGTGGGTTCAGAACAGAATAGTTTGGACTTTGGTGGTAGTGACGGAGCGACAATTCAAACAGTGGAACGGAATTTTGGCGACAGGATTCGCACGGCGGAAGCAAACTTTAGCAGGAGGATCATTTGAGCAAGATGGAAACGTATCAAAGAAACCAAATCGGGTCAGGTGATGGATCGCATGGAGGGTGGAAATGAATCAAGGAGATGCAAACTGGATCGGAGGAGGTGCATCGCAAGCGTATCGAGGAAATGGAACACGTGGAACTGGAAGTGGAGTCGCAGAAAGTGGATCTCATGGATCTGGAAGTGAATTAGTTAGTGGACCGTACTGGAATGGATCACATGCGGCTGGGAATTGGATCCGACGGAAAAACACATTGGGGGAGCCGGAGATGGTTTTGCATGGAAGACCCTAACTACAGAATTGGCTCAAGCTGGACTAACGACGATGGTATTCTGGTTGACGGACATAAAGTTGACGACATATCCTGGGATGCAAAAAGTCAGACGTTAGTTATTTTGCTGCGACTAAGGTTCCATCAAGTATTTCAGAGACCAAAAATCTTAACCTGTAATATTTCTCCGAATGAGTCTGACTGGCGAACAACAACTCTGGTTGAAAAACAACTCGTCCCTGGGATTTTCAAGAGTCGAAGTTGGCTATTATGCTCATCCAGAGGCCGCTAAGTACAGGGGCAATCTCAACTGAAGAAATTTCACTGAAGGACGTTCAGCCATCCAAAACGAACGACTATCAACTACACGGAATAATAAACCAAAGGTATACGAAGGGCCCAATCCTGCATTACGAAGCACCGTCACCAGAATGGTCACCTCTACAAGAACATCGAAGGATAGGAATCGTTGATAAACCAAAACAATCAAAATGCATGAATAGACGCAAAACAACGAAGAAAATAGAGTCAACGGCAATAGACTAACCGGGACAACTCCGACTATCCCATCGGTCAGAGAGCTGATGCGCTCGCTTTGAGCAGCGCATTATCCAAATCAGACGCAGCTGATAGAGAACTGATGGCTGGGCAAGGTGTGCTGGATCACTCACGTGGAGTGAAAGTTCCTCATGACCAAAGGATGACTCCTCCAGACACCAGCGCAGACCAACGATGCAGCTGGATGTGTTGTGAGTGAAGAGGTTCAAAGCCCCAAACAACAGACGCCATTGGCTTTGAATGATGGTGGAATCTACAGAAACGGGTAATGAACAGTCCTGAGTTTAGTTAGATTCATGTTAGCATGAAGGGGCAATCGTTTCAGAAATAGGTGCTAGTTCCGATTGGACCAGTACCAGATCAGTCAATCGATGATTCTTGGAAAAAGGCCAGAGAAGGAAGATGCAATGCCTGATCAAAACGCAACTATGATGGTAAGTTTTGAGGCTATTTTTTAGAAATATTCCTCATAAAGCATTGATTAATGAAAACAACTTACGGAAGAATTAATTGGGGTAAACTGAGACTAAAAGTTGTATTTTCGGTTTACAAAATAGTCAACTATGTTCATTAGGAGACATTATGAGATAATCTGACATAATGCTTCCGGGAGTCCAAACAAAACCTGTTATGCAAAGTTAGTTTCAGAGTTGTAACTGTGACTTTCTCGGCTATACCTTTGCGATCTATAGTCAACCATGTTTCTGGCTCTTCTGGCTCTCTAGAAAGTCGTTGACCATTATGAAGTACTCTGGGATGTCTAGGTCATCCAAACTGTTCTGGGTAGCTAGCTCTTTCTACTATGGCAATGTAACGAATAAGTAGCTTTGCTGCATAATATGAAGTTACGTTACATGATCAACAATTTCTGGCATTGCATGGTAGCTCCAGAGGCTTGCAACCTTCCTGAGCATTGGCGAAACTTTGACAAATCGACACATAAAAGAAAAAAGCTTTAACTTTAAAACGATAAAAGCTAGTGATCTGAACTTTTTCGCTTTTCTAACTTTTGAAAACGATCATATTAAAGCCAAAAATGCTTTCAGCGACCTCTATGGGGTCGATTATGAAGTCGAGCCGACCAATTCTACTCGACACTTGCCACTGTCGAGAGGCCGAGCAGAGTTACGCATCACGAAGCCATTTGAATCTGATCGAGTCGGCAACCAAACTCGACAGTTGACTTTAGTGTTGAAATTTTCAAAATGTCTTTGAATTATTACAACATACAATAACGCAAGGACCTTCATCAATTGTAGCCATTACTGACAGTCGAAGAATAGTATTAGCATTTTTTTCTTGTTTAGTGAAGCTGTAGCAGTCACTCTGATGTTCTCGGGAAATTCACATCTAACAACCAACCTAACTTCCAGAAACATTTGGTAAGTTTTTTTCCCTGAACTTACTTTCTAAGCTTCTAAGCTAGCTTTCAAAATCTCATCCTGAACTGCGAAAAAAATTCTCCAAAACTTTGGACATTTTTCTCGGAGTTTCTTGGAAAAACCTTCTTAATTATTTTTTAAAGGTTTCTTCTTGAACTTTGAGAAGTCCTTTTCTAAACTTTAGGAAGTTTTCTCATAGACGTGGAAGTTTGTTACTAAATTTTCAGAAAAATTCACCATGAACTAGAACTAGGAAGTACCCCTATATTTCTGGAAAGTTTCATCCGGTTTTTCTCAAGTATCAACCTGAACTTCTGAAAATTCTGAACCTCATTCTGGAATTCTGAAATGTTCGATTCTGAACTGAGGGAAGCTCTCTAACATATGAGTGGTTCAACTAAACTGCTGGAAGTTTCTTCCTGAATATCTGAATTTTGGGAAAAATTTCTTCTTGAACTTAGAGATTCTTAGAGCTTCTGCCTAAAATTCGGGGAAGATTTTCCATGAGTATATTCTTCCTAAACATCTGATAAGCCCCATCATGAACTCCGAGGTATTTTTTTTTCCGAAACCTTGGGAAAGTGCTCTCCAGGGAAATTCCATAACATTTGTTCGAAGTTAGTGCTTGAACTTCTGAGAAGTCAGAAGAGCTTTTGGGAAGTATTTTTTTTTTTTTGTTTCTTGATTAACGAGACTATCAGCCTTGGGCTGGTTCATCTAACGTCGTAATCACTTAAACACCGCATTTGGGCATTTTTCGTAACTTGTCCGGGGGTGTAACTACGCCGGAGTCGTCCCCTCCTTTTGGCAAGTTTTCTCCTGAACTTCGGAGTAGTTTGTTCCTGAGTTTATGAAAAAAAAATCGCTCGGATTACTAAAAAATACCTCTTTTGCTTCTGGAATGTTTCTTTCTGTTCTTCCTAAACTTCAAGAAATCTTCATTCTGAAATACTGAAATATTTTGTTCCGAACTTCGGGAAAACTCTCTAGCACTTCTGGGAAATTCCAAATCATATTTTGGGAAGTTTTTTTCTGGAATCTCGGAACACTCAACGTGTTCGGTAAAATTTCAAGCAGCTGAACAATTCGGTAAACTTAAAAACAATTCTTAAAAATTGAAGAGAACATATTTTTTCCGAAATGTACACTGAATGCTTAATTCTAACAAGAAGATAGAAAAATATAACATTTTCATAATGTTCCTTACATTACTGACTGTTTCAGCTGTTTGAAAACTCAGTAAGAATTTCAGACCTCAGTAAAAAAACTAAGTGTGTGGGAAGCTTTTTGCTAAGCTTCAGCAAAGTTCTCTCCTGAACTTCAAAGGCGTGTCATTTTGAGCTATGTGGAAGTTTGCTTCGGAATTTTTGAAAAATTATAGGTGGTGCCCTCCACTGCGTCCACTGAGTTTATTTTTCGCAGTAGTGCCCTCCCTGATTAGTTCCTTCGTGAACTCTGGGGAAGTTTTTTTTCCCTGAGCTTCTGCATCTTGAACTCCTGGGAATAGCTCCAGAACCTTAGAAAAGTTTCAAAATTTTAAGGAGTTCTTTTCTTTAAATTTCTTCCTAAAGCTCTGAGATGTCTTCTTCTGATTTTCGAGAAGTTATCACTCAAACTTCTGGGAAGGAACTTGAACTTTGTTTTGTCCTGATTTTTTTTTTGTTATATTCCAGCTTGAATCTCTACCGAGTGCTCCCTATACTTCTGAGAAATTTCTGCCTGACATTCGGAGAAGTTTTATTTTTTCCAGGAAGTTTTCAAACTCAGGGAAGTCTCCTTCTTAAATTTCTAGGATGTGCCCTAAGTTCTGGGAATTATTTTTCTACACTTCTAGGAATCTAGGACTCATTTCATAAACAACTTAATTCGAGGGTAAATTTCCAAATCCCTAGTGCAAATGTACTGTAATGATACGCTTAGAAGTACTTTAGAAAAACAAACTTCAGAATTCTCATGTTTATTTCAATAGCTCATAACTTTTACTGTTGTTCTGAGTCTCAGTGTGGAAGCCGACTAGGCTTGAGCGTCAATCTTAGGATCACAAAAGTAATAGTGTGCAAACGAGAAAATAACATTTACTTTTTGTTATTGCGAACCAAGGCGCATTGGTGGTCTAAGAGAATCGAGCTCTTGGGTCAATTGCCTACCAGTTCTGCTAAGCATTAGTTTTGCTTACTCTGCAAACTCTTACTCAACAAAATGTGACAAATCAGTCACGAGTTTCCGAGCGGTCAATTGAGTCGACCAACGCGACAAAATTTCGTTGATCTCGACATCTGTAAGAGCAAAAGCGGTCTGTCGATCCAAGTGACGGTCGACTCGACTTCTATAATCGGCCCCAATGATTTGCTCTTAAAAAAAGTCCACAGTGTGCATTAGCCTCAAAAATAACTAATTACTTTAGTTCGCCCTAAAAATCCATTTTTGATCCAATTACTTGGCATCACCTGAAAAGTATGGGTATATTCTCACTATAGTGCCTATAGTATTCCTATACTATGCCTATAGGCACTTCCAAATACTCTTAAGTCGATTTTGGTAGGGCCCCGATAATTACACTGTTAGAACCCCATGAACTGGTACTGTTCTAAAGCTCAAAATTCCTGATTTCTCATCCAGAAATATAATCAAGTTTTGCCTGAACCAATTAGGGGATAAGCATACTAATGTATTGGCCCAGAAATACAAAGTCATTATGCCTTGGACCAACGAGGGGACTTCACCATATCCGAAAACTCAGGAATCGGTTCCTGCAGGATCCCAGGTACTTCCTGAGCTTCACTGGTATCGTTCGACGGATCAAAACAATATTTTTTTTTACTAAGAAGTACACTCACTTCCTGCCGTGGACCAACGATGGGATTTAGACACATCTGGTTGGTTACTCTTTGACCGGTTCCAATGAAATCCCAAGAACGGACATTCTCAGAACTTGATATCGTTACCGTTGGATGGCTCATGATTTCGTAATTATTCATTCAGAAGTCCGACGTGTTGTGAATGTGAAAGTGTCCTTTTCAGGCTCACCAGAACCGGTTCCATAGTATCCGTATGTGCCAGTTCCTTTGTTGTTTCTTGGCATGATGTCTTCGCACTTTTAAATGAAAAATTATGCAATAAAGATTGTACTCGAAAAAAAAGCAAACCTTTTTTTGTGTATAACTTTTTATTGCAACTCTATTGATGAAATTTTGAGTGAAACTAGTTTAGAGTGTAATGTTTTTATTACATGTGGTTGTGAAGATGGCTTCCGAGCAAGAAGTGCTTCGACAAAAAAAAATATGCACGGTCGTGAAAAATCCAGGTCAGTCCCGCAGGTGGATCGCGAAATATTTAAGAATGGACCATTTGACCGTGTCCCGTGTCCGGTGAGGAAGGAAGGTTCTTTCACCTGGTTCGTCCAGCAGACAGTGAAGCGGGCGGGACTTCATGTCTTCAAGGTAAGGAAGGTGCCGAACCGAACCGAAAAACAGAGTACGGAGGCCAAATCCCACGTCAGGAAGCTGTACCACGAGTGGTTGGTGCAGCCGAAACGCATCGTAATGGACGACGACGTACATCAAAGCGATCACCAGGCATATCGCCGGCCTGGATGTCCCAGAAAAGTTCCAGGAAAAAAGGGTCGACAAATCAGCCAAAAATTAGTTGGCGCGGCAGACGATCTGTGGGTGTCAAAAATTCAGCAAGCCATACATAACGACCAGCACCATAAACGGACAAATAACAGAAGAAGAATCCCTCCAGAAGCGCCTGCTGCCCTTCCTCCGGTCCCAGGAAGGTAACACTCTGCTTGGGCCGAATCTGGTATCGTGCCATTACGTGAAACCGTGTTTGTGCCGAAGGACGCAAATCTGCCAAACTCACCAGAGCTTCGCCCAATAGAAAAATTCTGGGCGATTATGAAGCAAGTCCAGGGCAAGCTCTGGAGAACAGGGAAGGTTTTCAAAAACGAAAAGGATGTGAAGAAAGAGTGGATGAAAGTGTGTAAGAAAGATGGCGCAAGTGTTGCACAGGATTCAATGGATTGCGTTAAGTCCCTGGTGCTGGCATTTAGCAAAGGAGAAGAGGTTTTATAAACCAACTTTGACATATATAGCTAATATACGTTTATTTATTCTCTGAGATTTTCAAAAATATCCGACTCAAAATGAATTTTTGGTGATCATTTTTGTCTGTTGCATTTTTTTTTCTTCGAGTTCACTGTTTACTTGTTAGTTAATGGTATGGTGTTCATGTCTATTTGGGTGAATATTCACGAATCTCAAGCCATCAAGTGGCCACGTGTTCCACATGGCTAAATTAAAAAATAAATGTGGTGTTTCAGAACTTACACCTGCCAAATTATGGCAAAATATCAATAATTAGATCTTTGTTGGAACTTGAAGACCACGCCAAAATCTTTGGTTATTTTAGACGCTATGGTAACTTCTGGCTAAAGACTGTACTTTGAAAAAAATAGTAACAATGATTAGCTTGGAACGTTTAACCGTGTGGGAGAAATATAAAATTTTGACTGAAACTAGCAAAGAGTGTAATGTTTTCATTGGCGAAATTCCATCACAATCTGTCAAGTGAGTTGAGATGGCATCCGAACAAGAGCAGAAAGCAGAAAGCAAAAAGTAATGTGCGTCGTCGCAGAAAATCCGGCTGCATCCAACAGCTAGATTGGAAAACACCTGGATGCTATCATTTGACTGGGGGGCGACCCCGGCGTATTGGTTAACATCCATACCTCTCACGCCTAAGTCACGAGTTCGAATCTCACCCCCGGAGAAGTTACGAAAATGCCCAAAAGTGGTGTTTGACTGACTACGACGGGAGATGAACCAGCCCGAGGCTGAAAATCTCGATAATCAAGACAAAAAAAAAAAAAAAAATATCATTTGACTGTGTTCCGGATGGTGAAGTCATTCAAGACCTAGCGGTGGTCAGGCAGCGACAGAAACCCGAAGAAAGCTGATCCGGTGAAGGCATGGAAGGTGTTGAATCAAGCGACGACCGAACCTTTCGATCCGCGATGTGGCGAATAAGGCGAAGAATCTGGTTTGTCAAAAAAAAAAAAACGATGAAACGTGCCGGCCTCCACGTCTTCAAAGTCAGAAAGGCGCCAGACGCCCACCGTGACGATTCTCCATCTTCTCTTAAAATCATTGGTATCATTTGATTTCTTCTTAGTTTCGATGTGTTTCCGTTTAACTCAAGCCCAATACTTCTCTTTCGGATTTTGATGCCGTTCGTGCAAAATGCGTAAGCGCACTTCCACTTGATTTGACGCCATTTCACTGAATGTAACAAGAATGTAAATATGTTGCACCACGAAAGGGAAGGTCCATTCATTTTGTCACGCAGTAAACTTTGAGCAATGAACTTTGAGTCCGATCAAGCAAACGTAAGTTTGATTCCATTTAAAATTACACGTTTACAATTCGTGTAAAAAAATTAATGTAATTTTGATTTTTTTTGTCTATGCTTCAAAATTGTAAGTCAGTTATGACGTAATTTTCTCTTGCATAACCTTAAATTAACTTCTAGTGCATAATGTAGCAGAGTAGGTCGGGCATCCTTTTGCTGACTAAGAAGGGTTCAAACTTTTATCAGAAAATGCTACACATTTTGTGTTTTAGTTGCCTGGATAATTCTCATGTTTGGTTAAAATTTGTGTTCCATTTGTATGAAAGCAACCTCTTCTAGAGAGAGGAAGGGTCTCAATAGAAACATTGCTTGCCTCAAACAAACCCTACATACCAAATTTGGTTCCCGTTGCTTAATTAGTGCTCGAGTTATGCATAAATTTCTGTTTCATTTGTATCAGAGCTACAGCTTCTACAAAAGGGAGGAGTCTCAAATCACAATAGGAAAAAATTCAGCCTCCGAAAAACACCTAAAGGGCGATACGGTCAAAATTTGGTCAATATCAACTTGACGTATTTCTTTCAATTTTGCATTTAAAAAACCTGAAAACCCCTCATTTTGAAGGTGTGTGTGTGTAGAATGTTGCTCCTATTTTGATTTTGGAATTCACTCTTCAGTTGTCAAAATGCCGTCCAAGCAAGAAGAGCAGCGTATCAAAATTTTGCTCGCGCATCGCGAAAATCCGAGCTACTCGCACGCAAAGTTGGCAAAATCGCTAAAAGTTGCCAAATCAACCGTTACAAATGTAATTAAAGTGTTTGGGGGACGTTTGTCGACAGCCAGGAAGTCTGGATCGGGGGGAAATCGAAAACCGGAAGCCGCTGAGACGACAAAGAGAGTTGCCGGTAGTTTCAAGCGAAACCCTAACCTATCTCTCCGAGATGCCGCAAATAAGCTGGGTGTATCGTCTACAACCGTGCATCGAGCCAAAAAACGAGCCGGACTATCGACTTACAAGAAGGTAGTGACTCCAAATCGCGATGATAAACAAAATACGACGGCCAAAGCGCGATCCCGGAGGCTGTACACGACGATGCTGACGAAGTTTGACTGCGTGGTAATGGACGACGAAACCTACGTCAAAGCCGACTACAAGCAGCTTCCGGGACAGGAGTTTTATAGGGCAAAAGGAAGGGGAAAGGTAGCAGATATTTTCAAGCACACGAAACTGTCAAAGTTCGCAAAGAAATATCTGGTTTGGCAAGCCATCTGTACCTGTGGCTTGAAAAGCAGCATTTTCATAGCTTCCGGGACTGTCAACCAAGAAATTTACGTGAAAGAGTGTTTGAATAAACGTCTGCTGCCTTTCCTGAAGAAACACGGTTGTTCCGTACTGTTTTGGCCGGATTTGGCATCTTGCCATTACGGTAAAAAGGCCATGGAGTGGTACGCCGCCAACAACGTGCAGGTGGTTCCCAAGGACAAGAATTTTATACTAATTGAACTTGAAAAAGAAATTTAATTTGATTCTTTAAATAAACGATTTCACCGATTTACACGCGTTTTCCCTTGACCAAATTTTGACCGTATCACCCTTTACATGTCAAATTTGATTCCATTTGCTCAAGCTTTTGGTTCCATTTGCTCAAGATGAAAGGGTGTTTCAATCAATATTTCTCGAGTACTTTTTCAAACAGACGTATCTGATTTTGTAAACAAAGAGGGGAAGTAAGATTCAAACGTAAATTTCTCAAAATTCTCAGTACTCTCACAGAAACTAGCATCACCATCATGTTAAGGAAATGTTATTCCTTGTGCTAGTGGCCCTAGTTTGCATGCAAGTGCTAATGGCTTCAAGGATTCAACGTTTGAATCTTACTTCCCCTCTTTGTTTACAAAATCAGATACGTCTATTTGAAAAAGTACTCGAGATTTGGTCTACTGAAACCTGACGCATTTCCTTCAAAAACCTCCACCTGCCAAATTTGATTCCATTTACTTGATTAGTTCTCGAGTTTTGCAGAAGTTTGTGTTTCATTTGTATGGGAGCCTCGCTTTCCAGAGATGCAAGGGGTCTAAAACCATCATAGGAACCATCCCCGGTCCCAAAAATTTCCGCATACAAGTTTTCACGCCGATCGCTTCAGTAGTCTCCGAGTCTTTAAGCGTCACACAGACAGACAGACAGACAGAAATTATTATTATTAATTGTGTGTTGATAGTTAATGGAATTCTCAAACAACCACCATCACGGCCAACCACTTTCTAAGATATCGCATTCGCCACTATAATCATAAAATACTGCACAATTTCTGCCAACTAAATGCTAAGCTATGATACAAATCTGCCATAATAGCGGCTGTTTGTGGATTTTATAAACTTTCCCCTTAAAATGATTTTTTTTCTGTATATTTATAGATGTTCAATCAGAAGCTCAGTGGAACACCGCGGATGCATTGCCATCACAAATAAGAACCCAACAATATCAACGGAAACGAAGAAACAGAATTCAGATGCTTCCTGCTCTAAGTCAACGCAGCTCGGCTCCACCGTGTGCGGTGCTGGACCGGGCAATCCTGGTTCTACTAACAATTATGGGATTTGTGATTTTAATGATGCTCATATGAAGGACAAAAATTGGAAGCGTAATGAATAAATAAGAATTGTTTTCACCATGAACTAGTTATTTAAAAAGGTTTGACATGTGGTTTAGAATTTCAGGCATTGGTTCAATCTACAATCCTACGTCCATCAAAAACAACAATTTCATCGAATTCGGCAACCCAGATCAACCGATAAAAAGAAAAAGCCTATTTATAATAAACAACAGGAAATGTAAACAAACAACATGGCAATTTACAAGCTTCTACTGCATTAAACAGAAAAACAAACGACCCAACTTAAACTTGTCCATGTTTTCGCTAACATCGTCATTAATCGCCGATCGTCAAAAACTGACCCCTTACGATAAAAACATCCCACCCACGAGCCCACTGTTGAGCTAAAAATTCATTCATCAACTAGCCACAATCAACACATGAAAAAAAAAAAACAACACGAGAGAATCAAACAACAACAAACAACAAACACATGACGAACGCCGATGGCAAAAACGCAACCATCCATCGCATCGCGCGCCCGGGCGAAAATGACCAAGCAGTAAATAAGAAAAATGCGGCGTTCCACCAAATGACCAGATAATGATGATGATGGCATGTGATCATTCATATTCCCCCCGCGCGTCCGCCGGCCGGCAGCGGCGCTTTCGTGCGGGCCAGTCCGGTTCCGAATCAATCATCGCTGAAGGGAAGCACGTTTTTCGCTTGAGGTAGGCCCCGAGGACGGCCGTACTGCGACTAAAGTGTTTAGTCGCATATCAACCTGTGAGAGGCTACTTGAAGGGGGGG
>JASCZW010002673.1:0-147500 GCA_034211315.2 Aedes japonicus
TTCGGTTGCCTCTCCCTACTCTTCTCTTCCCTGCAAAAACCGATTGAACAGGACAAATGACAAACATAAAAGGTTCTGATACTTTAAGTTTATTTAAGTTCTATTCGTTGTTAAGTGTTGCATCTGAGGCATGAAACATAAAACACTTACCCCAAAATTTGTTCCTCTTATGAAAAAAGTGCTTCCAGTATAGCAGCCGAGCCAATAAGAAAGTTAATAAAGCAAGCAGTACAACCGAAGCCTCAACACAACGCGTAACACTGGTAAACTCCCACAAACTATGTCAATGCGCACCAACATTGAGGCAAAACATTACCAACAATCAATATGTAACTAGCGATTTGAAATTGGTTCACTCGGTGTAGAACCCTTGGTCCGAATTACATCCTTGAAGCCAGCACCTCTGTTATGGTTACATATTTGCGCCTTTGTTTTGATTTGGCTGTGTTATTTGACATAGTATTTGAGAGTGTGTTCATGCGAGTTCATTATAAGGGTGCATTATTGGAGTCATGAGAACCGAGCCTGGGACGATGTTCTAGTACTGACTGAGCCAAGAAAAAAATCGTTTTTGTATGGGACCTACTGGTCTTAGAGTTAGTCTATGATATTACTATCCGTTCCTCTATTTTCATCTAGTTTTTCCTGTACTTTCCTTTTTTACAAAACTTCGAACTTCACCCCCCTTCTCAGTTTTGGCAGCACTGCTAGCCACCGGTTGGTCGATCGAACGCGGCGCGAGTTAAATAAAGAAATTATCATGTATTTTGAAGTTTTTATAAATAGGTGATAATTCCGTAACGAGAGCTATCACCAAGGATCCAGAATGCAATGGAGTGAGTCAAATAAGTGGATAGGTTTAGGAGTTATAGTCTAATTTGTGAATGTCTCCAGAGAAAGATCCAGCATGGCCGCCGCCTTGGTGTGTGTTATTTTCTTGGTAGCTTTTGCTGATTAGTGCGAGAGCCAGGGCTCTCTGAGTATGGTTTAGTTTGTTTTGTTTTTTTTCATATACGTGGCGGCCGGAAGAAAATGAAAAAATAAATAAAAATAAAATGTGTTAAGTGGAAATTAAAATTGAAATTTTGGGATGGTCGACAAAGGCCGATGATATTACAAGTGCTATTCTTCTACAGCCGGTCGGTGGCTGAAGGGGGTGAAGGAAAAAAGAATAGTGTTAGGAAGGGGGGAAGGAAGTGCGAAATGGTGTGGGTAGGTACGGAGAAAAGTAGTGAAGAATCAGTGAACGACGTAGAAAAATAAACCGTGAAGAATATCTGTCCAGATGGTGAAATACGGACGACAATAGTTGGGAAAACTAACATATACTGAGTCCAGGATACACAGGCATCCGGTGAGCACGTTCCTTTTTTACAAAATATTGAATAAAATTTATTATGCATTGCGCGATGAGCCGACGCGTGGGCTGTGCGGTGGGAGCGGTAAGAGGGGATTTGCTTTCGATGGCGTGGTTGTCCCTTGCTAGACAAGGAATGACCACGTTAGAGACAGTAAATGCATTATTTAACGCGCCAGGCATAATTGATCTGTACATCAGATTAAACACCAATTTGGCAAATTTAAAATTGATTATTAATAAAATCCCTTAATTATAGCAACACTGTATAGCAGCAAATCACACACACACACACACCTATGAAAAAATAAATAAAAGAATTAATTAGGAGGAAAAACACACTCAAAAAAATCGACACGTTACATCCACGTGGGATGCAAGTATTTTCATGCACTGGCAAAACCAGTAATAACCACGTGGAATTCACGTGAGAGCTACGTGACTTCCACGTAAGCTCACATTCTACGTGAAAGTCACATGAATGTTACATGATTTTTCACGTGCAATTCACTGGCACGTAATGTTTACCTGATTTTACTGAAAAAAAAATTGGTTACGTGTTCAGGTTAAAGCTACGTGAAAACAACGTTTCGAGTTTTTTGAGTGTAGAACATCAAAAATTGCTGCCTCCGCCAAGCGAACCTTGAACGGACGGACGGACAATGTTTTGGTTTTCCATCTCTTTCCTATGCATTTATGAAGTATGTGGGGGAGCGGGATGGAGGATCCGAAAATTGATGGTAATAGCGTCCGTCCACGGTCGGATCTAGAAAGATTGCTTAGTCAATGAGAACACACACACAATCGAATGTATGCGCATTTATGTTTGGTCACAGCGTCGATACGTATTATATGAGCGGAGAAACAATGATTAACTTTCGCTACTGCAGAGTGTGTGTAGGATGAAGGAGGATGGTAGAGTGTATGCGATTAACAATTACTCGTGCGTGAAGGAATGATACCGTCGTGTTGGATGACGCTGGGCTGCGGTAGTGACCTTGGGCCAATGATTTCGCGGGTTGAACAGAATTCAAATAACTTGCCGAAGGTGAAGTATAGTATAACTGTGCATATTTGATACATGAGGTGTAGTCCCAAGCTGCTTTAGATCTGTGAGATCGTGGTCCGGTGTCGCCTTCTTTGGATCTTTGCACCATTGTCACCCCGGACGGCGGTGGTAGGTAAATGCACTAACACAGTAGAAGGGACAGGGAGAACCACCTCAACACAGTTTTGGGTTGGATTGGCGCAATGAGGTCTATACAGGTGGAGAAGAACTGCTTAGGTTGTATTAGTGTAATGCAAAATACTGTCATTGTGTTCGTGACACGATGCGCAGCCTAGTTTTTTGTAAACATGCGTGACGTGGAACTCCAAAGACAACCATTCACAATACCAGCAAATCACCACGTGGAATGTTTATTTTCAAAAATTGGTATAGTTATTTAAAGAGTATGGCTGCAAAATGCCTTTTTGTGCTCTTAAAGGATGCTAAACTTGCTTTGGTATTATTCGCTTGTTTTTGGAGTTTTACGTCACTACCTGAAATCATGGATTGTTTACAGATTTTTCGTACTAATACCAACAAACACCTTGCGGAAGGTGCATGCTGAAATCTTACCCTACTACGAAAAATGGAAGTATTCTTTATACGGTATATAATTTCAGATCATCCATGGAGTTCCCAAGTATTGTATAGTAATCTTAAATTATTTTTTCCTTCGTGACAATGATAATGCAGGTCTGTCTACAATTGCAGCAGGGCCAAAAACCAGCAGACATGCAGACAGTTCAGATATAATTTTTGTTATCATTTTGTATTTTAACACCCTTTTGCAATATTTTTTATGCTATTTCAGCTTCACATTTATGCATTTTTAGCCCATACTAAAGATTCTACTATAATTTTTTTCCTTCTTTATCCAAACAAATTTAATGATTTGAAAACTTAAATTGTTAATAATCCTTCATTTTTTATTGCACCGTTATATAGAAGTATCCATGGGCTTAGTAAGATTCAAGAGTTATCGGAGAATTAAAATTTTCTTCCTTTTTTTCTATTTCTTTTTTTTGTGTGGATTTGTTAAGTTTTCCTTTTTGGGCAGTAATCATAATCATATGAAATTTATTTTGGCCTACTGTTAGCTTAAATTAAATAGCCTGCCCGGTGATAAACTTTCCTACACTACATCACTTTAGAAATTTTGCACATTTCAGAGTTTATATCATCTTACTTCGCAGCAGATGTGGCAAATAGCTGCATTTTATTTTAATATGTATATTATTTAGTATCTCATTACAACATCGTGTTGTTTTCATCATATCATCACTGCATATTTTCATAATCATAATAAAATTATATATTAAAAACATAATATTTATTTATTTATTTATTTATTTATTTATTTATTTATTTATTTATTTTTGTCGTCAATCAATAGTAGACCGTTTTGTTACAATAGTGCTTACATTTTATGTTTCACTTATATATACAGTACGCCTTAGAAAACTAACACATCAGATTTACATTTTTAATGTTTTGAATCGTTCGTTATTATCTAATTGAATTGAAGTATTGTTTTAGTTTTGTTTTGGTCATAGTGAAGTCTACATTTTCTCCATGCTTATTGTAAGTTGCCATCATCTGATTCAGAGGTCCAAATTTGGCGTAATTTGTACGATGATGGTTTGTTATAAATATATTTCTATTTCGTAGTTGCCGCGACGGTATGTAAAATTAAGTTTTGACAAAAGTTCTGCTGAATCAATGCGTTGCGAAACAATATCATTTACGAATGATACTAATGCAAATTCACGGCGCTCTTTTAATGATTGGATGCTGATGAGCATGCAGCGGGCTTCATAAGATGGAAGCGGAAACCTTGTCCAACCTAATTTACGAAGTGCATACAGTAAAATTGCTTCTGCACCGATTCTAGTCGTTCTTCATGGGTGACTGAAAATGGTGACCAAACTACGCTACAATATTCCAGTATTGACCTTACATATGCAATATACAATGTTTTTATTGTGTACGGATCATGAAAATTGTAACAGAATCGTTTTATAAATCCAAGCATATTATTTGCTTTGTTGATGATTGAATTGTAATGATCAATGAAAGTTAGTTTCGAGTCCAAGATAACTCCTAAATCCCTTGTTCTTTTACATTTTTCAACTGGTTGATTCTCAGATTGATAGTTATGTCTGGGGTGTTTCGTTTCCTACTAAAAGCTATCGAATTACATTTTTTTACGTTCAGCTGTAAAAGACTTTTGTTGCACCAAGTATAGAAATCATTTATTTCTTTCTGGAATGTCATGATATCTTCTTTGTTTCTTATTTCTAAAAATAGTTTCATGTCATCAGCGTAAATAAGAAATTTAATGTTTTTGAGAATAAAGGAAATGTCATTTACAAACAAAATGAATAAAGAGGGACCTAAGTGAGAGCCTTAGGGGACTCCAGAAGTGATCTTAATAGGATTTGATTTCTTCCCTTTGAATCTAACTATTTGTTGACGGTTAGTAAGATAGGATTCGAGCCATCTGAGGATTCCTGCCTCAATTCCCATTTTTCGCAATTTGAATAGAAGCATGGGTATGTCAATGCGATCAAAAGCCTTGCTGAAGTCAGTATAAAGAGCTTCTACATGGTTGCCATTGTCCATTGCTATCAGTGAGTAGTTGACGAATTCCAATAAATTTGTGCTAGTTGATCGTCCTTTGAAGAATCCATGTTGCTTCTTAGTCAGTCTGTTTTTGATTTGAGAAAACAATTTTTCATTGATAATTGCTTCAAAAAGTTTAGGAACGCAGGAAATAATGGCAATTCCACGATAGTTACAAATGTCCGATTTTTTCCACTTTTAAAAATAGGTACTAGATAGAACTTTTCCAAAGTTTGGGAAAAATCCCAGATTCCAGTGACATATTAAAAGCCAAAATAAAGGTGCTGTGAGTTCTAATGCTAAGTTCTTCATAAATACGGGTGGTATTCCATCAGGGCCAGAACCTTTGGAAACGTCTAATTTATTCAAACCTTCCAAAATGTCTTGAAATTTGACTTGACTAACTCCAATGTCACTTGAAAATTCTGGGAAGAAATTGAAATATTCATAATCGCGATCTTCTTCATCAAACGTGGTATAGATTTCTTGGAAGAATGTTGCAAATAGATTGCAAATTTCTTCCGCGTTATCACCAACATTTGAGTGTAGATGCATTCTAGATGGGAAATTGTCGAATTTCAGCTTAGTTTTAACATAATTGAAGAATTTTTTTGGACAAGACTTAATTTCAAGTTCGGTTTTTGAATTATGCTCATCATATGCATTACTAATAGCTAGATTTAGTTCATCGCAAATCTTCAAATAGTATGTCAGATTATTACTGTTACAATCTCTTCTATACATTTTGTGGGCCTTTTGCTTCCGATTTTTAAATTTTTATTTCTTTATTATACCAAACTGGGTGGTTCGAATTACCTCTTCGCCTAATTTTTTTGAGTGGTACTTGTTCAACTACTATTTCAAACAATAATTTATAGAAAACCTCAACAGAAGTTTCAACATTTGCTTCATTCTTAAAAATCGTTTGCCAATCAATTCCGTTAAGTTTGTGTCTTATGATATCATAATTTGCTAAATGATATTGAAAGACCTCTTCATATTCATAGTCGTTGGGTTTTCGTATTCATGAACAAATAAGGAAAACTCAATTGCTGTGTGAAAAGCTTCATTTTCCATAATGGAAAAATAGATTTACTTACACAGAAGTCTTCCTGAATATTTGTCAATCAAAAAATCTAAATAGCAATTTTGTTGGTTTTTACATGGTTAATTTGATTGAGCTCCAGGCCTGCAGTTTTGTCGAAAATAAGCTGCAATGTTTCATTCTCCCCAACGACTGGTAGTAAGATGGACTCGTTATCATTGTCTAGAATGAAGTCAGCACTACGTTGATTAAAATCATCGTATATGTGAACTTTCACTTCTGGTGAAAGTTGAGACATAATTTCATCAGCAATTTGAAAAAATGGTCATATGCTTCCTTGCAAGCGTTATGTTGGGGGAAATACACTGTGGCAAATACATGTATTTCACCTGCCATGTGTACTTTCACCCATACATGTTCGAATTCCTTAACTGTAGATGTATCAATGATTTCTGAATTAAATTGGGTAGAAATAGCAACTAAAACACCCCCACCGGACTTCTTCTCAGAAATTTCCAAATTGCGATCATTTCTAAAAACATTATAAGCATTTCCAAAAACTTCTTCACTCCTAACACTTTGGTCCCAACTGGTTTCAGTTGCCATAATTATTGGGAATGAGCAACCCAAAATTTTAGTATGAATTTCCTGAATTTTAACCGCACTTTTCATACGGTATAATAATAATAATTGATGAAATTTAATACTTCCAGGGTACAGGAAATTGATTCCAGATAGTACAGATATTTTATTGCATTGTATCTTGAGGTGTTTTTCTTTTAATGTAGATCATTGAATATAAATAAAATTATTGAATGCTCTTCAAATCTGCTGTTTATGTTTATCCATATGTCATGAATACATACATATTTTTTAATTTTTAATGTATAATCAAATGTTTAATGTTTTATTTATTTGCAAAATAATCTTCACATTCCAGAGTAACATTCATCTGCCACTGATTGAGCTGTAAAGATGCAACAAGCTTCATGTTATTATCATATGCCTATTAATACTGTTTTAATTATTTCATCATATTTTTTTAAAATTTCAGGATGACGAATTGCAACTATGACATATTAATTAAATATTCTAGTATATTTCATTGCTCTATTACATACAACATGAATTGAATATTATGATTATATATAATAAATACTGGGTTGGGAGGGAGCACCAGGGTATCATTCAAGCTGAAACTGGACGATGGTTTGATTGACGGCCTGAGTCTAGGAGGGAACAAACAGTATCATTTCTCATCCTACCGATTCGATTGTGGTGCTGCGAGTTCTACTCTAACAGTTTCAGGGAGAGTGACGCACCCTTCTTAACAAGCCATCCTGTAGAAAGCTTAATGAGTATTGCGAATTGTGTTATTCGATTTGTTGGATCATATCGTTGGAAGGAGATTCTTAATTTCCCGTGGATTTTGTGTAAGTGTCTCTACTTACGGGTCCACCCCTCCGTTTTTGGCCCTTCATACAGCGATATTGTGAATTCATATCGGTGGCTCAATTCGATCTTGCTATTAAGTGGAGCTGCATCCAAGCCAAGGGCTAGAAGGGATGGTGGCTACCATACATACACATACATACACAACTTCGAACTTCACCCCCCTTAGAGCATGACCCCTCATAGTTCAGTGTCAGCTTTTTGTTTTGTTGAAAAAGAAAATTTCTTTGATTGCTCTAGTAAGTGTGATCACATTGCATTGCATTAATATGATGGCTCAATTTGGTCACCCGCTTTTTAAAAATATTTTTCCATGTTCTTTTAAACCTATGTATTTTTGAAAGTTATTTTACTGCCCTGAAGTATGCTTCAACGACCCTCCTTAAATATACATGAGTGAGATTTGGTATGAATATAAACAGATTTTATTGAAAAATAAAATTTGCGAGCGTAGAGGGAGTGACAAAATCGGGTCAGCACTGTATGCAATCCTTCTCCACAATGCAGCCTAACAGGATAAGGTCATTTCCTGCTGGAAGAATTTACAGTCGTGAAGTGAAAATGTATACTTTAAGTTAATAAGTAGGCTTTTGTGTCTATATATCATCAGCGGCCCAAAATTGCTATGGAACACATAACTTGTTTATGTAAAATTCATTTTTAGATTTTTTTTTCCGCCTTTTGTATGTAATGGAATCACTGTGCGTCGTAGAGTCAGTCTAGAAGAACAGTTGTTTTATCTCCAGCGAATTGCCTACTCGCCTCGTGGAAGCAAACCTAGCACCTAGCACTGTCGCAGGCAGCTCAAGTCTTAGCTTTAGCGGAGCTATCTTCACCCACTCCCAAAAAGTGTGAATAGACAGTTAGAACCATTTAAGCTACCGATAGTATATGAGCACGATCAAGCGCACATTCTTTTGCCAGTCAAGGTGGTGGATTTGTTCCTGCCTTGACCCACTTCTCCAAAGGATGCTTAGCAAAATATTGTGTGCTTGTTTCGAATAGTACCTCACAATCACCCCCCGCCCCCCCCCCTCACCCCGCTCATTTTCAAAAACTACTTCGTTTAAATTTTCAAAACCTGCCTCGCGCTAACGGAACTATCAATACTTTCTCTTCCCAACTTTGTTCTAACTAAAAAAAAGTGCTGTCTACTCCTAGAGCCTCATGGTGATGAGAAATTATTTCCTTCTCAAACAACATCATCATAGATCGTTACCCCGCGTATGGGAGAATACAAAGAAAAACTATATCAGTGCATGTAATTGTATTCATCATTGTCCAGTGAACCAGTGATGGTAACGGTGGACATTTTTCAGAAACGGTTTACTTCTGAAAAAAAATGGACTCTAGACAAAGCTAACAATTGTTGCTGACACCTCCCACTTCAAGCTAGATGTAATGTTTTGAGACCAAAGACGAAAAGCAAATAGCACGAACATCCTATATTCTTTTTTTATTTTGCTCTTTGCTACGAGACAGTGTGTGCGGTGTCGTATGAAAGACAAAACATTTATTTTTTCGATTCCTTTTGGTCATATTCCCCTTGCACTCGCTTATATTAATGTAAAAAAAATGTCATGACATTCAGAATTTTTTTTTATTTAAAGTAACTTTTTGTGTGACATAGTTAATGGACGTTCCCTATGTCGCAAGATTTGAATATGGTCACTTTCCCAGAGGAACTCGGATCTTGTAGGACCTTCCTAACTGCAGTTTTGCAAAATCATGAAGTTTGATATGTCGAAAGCCAGGTTTTGGAAAACTTTTAATTATGGAAGAACTCGGATCCCGTAGGGTCTCTTTTAGTGGCCAGTATGGCCATAAATCCTCAAAATGTCTTCTGATAACCTCGTTTTGCAAAACAAAGAAGTTTTATATGCCAAATGCAATGTTTCCCATCTAAAAATATTTTGCCAACCATCCCGGGACAGGTACTTACTATAGACACTCAAGTAATAGACCGGACAACGTGTCGCCATGTTGTATCCAAAACGAACATTCCCTCGCATGTCGCATACGATTTGACAGTTGTTTTGGATACATCAACTGTGCCAGACTCACGTTGTCCGGTCTATTACTTGAGTGTCTATAGTACTTACCCCAGTACTCACACCGTGGAATTCGAAAATTCTGATATTTTCGGAATAAACAGTGCCGATTGATAAAATGATTATTTAAAGAATGATAATTTTGTGATCTATTGCAAATAACCGCATCAAAATCCAATGGCTAACGATGGAGTGTTACACCCGGACTGAAAGGGTTGAACGCGTGAACGTGTTCCGTACGATTTGTTATCGGCTAACCCGACAAAGAGAAACGTCAGTGTCGATCGTGATCGATGTAAATACAGGAATTCAATTTGTTTATTAGAAGCTATAGAGAAATAAGTTAATTGAAGTATAGAGGTAAATTAGTATTGATTGGTACAATGTAATTATTCCAAAAATAGTGTAGATAGTCAGGAAATGAATTGTTGTTTATTTTCAGTTTGAGGAACGGATTACGTGTTAGGGGAGATTCGGGTTAAGTTGAATTGGATAAAGGTGAAAACTAATTTTGTAAGTAGTATAAGTAATTTGGTATTATGGCTCCTTAAGTAATATAATTACGATTACAGCTTTGAGTGTGTCGAAAAGCATACTTCATAGATTGTTTCAATGATGTCCAGAACGCCCCCAACAATGGAGTATTATTCATTTTAAATTTATGTTTTTCCCTCTAAGAAGGGTGGAGGACGTTCGTGTTAGAGGTATTTTTTGTTGTTGGATACACAACGGTTGAAAATGTGCGTGCTTTGGTACTTCTTCTTCTTGTTTGTTGTTTTTACTGGACTTCAACGGGGCGGTCATTCGTCCAGAGCGTGGTTCGGTGATATCGACACAGATTTTTCATTAGGGCCTAACTGACAAACGTAAACAATGGCTTCTTCCGTCAATTTCCCATGGCTCAAAGGCTACCCATGTAAGCCTCTAATGCTATCGGATAGAAGATCTCTTCCTCTTCGAAATAACCGTGGTAGATTGATTAGGTGAGTATTCAATGGCGAGAAATTTGAGTAAAAAGCCATTGTTTACGTTTGTCAATTAGCCCTAAAGAAAAATCTGTGTCGATATGCATGTGTTGGTTTGTATAATGAGCAGTGATGAAAAGACACCAGCAAAAGAACGTGATGCTATTGTTGCGAAAAATATAACGCGAGAAGAAGAAATACGATTGTACTGTGCCTTGAAAATTCACGCTAAGGAAAAAAATCAGTGCACTTCTTTGTAAATTTCTGCTCGAGATGATTTTATTTTTGCAGAATGTCATGACATTTTCAATTGTAGTAATTTTTTTATTCCTTGTGTTCACTTTGGTCATTATGAAAAGTTTCAAATGTTCCAAAAAAAAAGTTGAAATCCAGTCCCCGTGCCACCACTGCAGTGAACACGCAAACGGTGAAGTTCGTTTCACCCACACTCCGTGGCATTGGAAGTTTTTCACTCAGTATGCCCAGGTAAAGGTTTTTTTCCTCGCTCTTGTTTCCACCGCTGTTGAAATCCAGTTTAAATAGTCTGAAAAAAAAACATTCAGTTTAAGCAGTGTAAAACGCTTTATTAAATGATCAATTGAAATTAGAAATCGACAAGTCATATTGCACCGCATCTTTGCGTGGTAACTTACACGAGCAGTCCATATTGTTGAACGTGCATCCATTCATCTGACCAGGATCATAGTCATTAGCATCGTCATTATCATAACCGGTGAGGTTAATTTTTCTCTCTCTCTCCCTCTTTCAATTTCTCCTTCTCGCTTGGGGCGGATAAGATTATAACAACATCTGGAGAACCCTCTCTATGCATCTGAAACGGTCGAGCCTACAAACACATCATCAAACTGGAACGCTTTCAGTTACAATGTTTTCGTTTCGCGTCGGATTTTGTGGTGGCAGGCATGTTGCCAGTCTTGGTTCGGTTTTCATTATTGTCTCTTCGGCTCCTCATCATTTCTGAATGCAGGTGATCGGAAATTTTGAGAAACTTCGTGAGTTCAATCCTCAAAACTGTGTACCACTTGTACATAACACAGTGTTGAGGAATAGCACCTTCCTTCTCAGACTAAGACGCTAGAGTCCATCACAAAAATGTGTTCTTGCCTCTTTTATCAGTATTGTTGTTTGCTATCCAACGGGCTCCCTTAAAAACACCAAAATCAGCAACCAGAGGCCAGCTACGATATCGATGAATTGATAGAATAGAGTTAAAATCTGGTGAGTCGTGTGTCTGAAGAAAACTTAGTTTGCTATGTGGCAGGCATAGCTAGTTGCCTGCTGTCTGAGTGTGTCTGAGTAAGTGTTTGTAATACATGTATAAATGAAATCCTGAAATTGAAATATTGCAACATTCTGTCGAAGATGCCAGCGAAGCACTTGCCAGAATGCCTTAAGATAAAGGAAAAATTCGATACATTCAATTACTTTTACAAGCAAGTCGACAAAGATATGCGTAAAGATAGAAAATCTTTGGTCATTTGGATAACATTATTACAGAATGATATTGGAGTTTTCATGCTGGAAATAGAAAAAAAGCCTTGCAAAACTTTCATTCAATAGAATTGTTGTTTAATTTATTCAATATTCACATATGTTGAATCTCAGTGACAAAACTTCCCGTTTCGAAGAATCAGGCCCGTTTGCCTCCACTTTTTGACGAGCATTTTGGTGGCATGGACAAAACATCGCAATTCCTTGTATAAAGTGTTCTATGCGCCTATTATTACGAATAACACAATTCATGCTCATATTTTCAATTTTAAGGAACTGAGAGTAAATTTGTCCACAAACCTGTAGAATACAAACAGCTTGAAAACTTTACAGAAGACCATATTATTATGAGAGACATAAAACACTTAAAAAGTAAAGAAGCAATGTAAAATTTTCTGACAATTTAGATAATTACCAATTATCTTCGCCTACAACGGTTGAAGAAATTACAAAATTCTTAATTTAACATAGTACCACCTAAACCCGGTGTATGCGCTCTTGCGCTTGCAACTAAATGAATGAAAATTCAATAGAACTGGCAAGTTTATGGTTTTTTTTTTGGAATGCATTTTTTTCTTGACTAAGAAGGGGTTCAAACTTCTATCAGAACATGCTTCTCACACGAGAAGTACACATTCTGTGTTTTTGTAACCTGGACAATTATCATGTTTGGTTGTTATTTGTGCTTCATTTGTATAGGAGCCCCCTACCCTTCCAGAGAGGACAAAGGTCTGAGACCTCCACACAATCATGGCATTCAAAACGCCCCACCTGCCAAGTTTGTTTCCATTAGCTTAATAAGTTTTAGAGTTATGTAGAAATTTGTGTTTCATTTGTATGGAAACCCCCCCCCCCCCCCCACCCCCATTCCAGAAGAAGAAGAGGTCTCAAACAACTATAGGAACATTTTTTGCCTTCACATCCCAAATTTGGTTCCATTTGCTTGATTAGTTCTCGAGGTATGCCGAAATTTGTCCCTCCCCTCGGATATGTGATCTGGTTGCGATGGGTGGGCTATTACCACTGAGATATTTCGGACACAATAATAAAAGCAGCAAAAAAAAAATAATGACACAACATTCAATAAAACCGATTTTTTATATCACTATAATTGAGTTATATCTACATTAAAAACAGTTGATTAAGATGTTAATCCATCTTTCTGTAAAATTCTCGAACTATGTGTGGTACACTAGGCTGATGCAAAATTCGAAATATTTGCTCCCCTAAGCTTAATCGACGAAAATTTGGGTCCTGATAGTCCCCAAAAAATTTTAACACATTTGGTTTTAATTTGGCTTTGCACACGCTATTCAAAGTTTGTATGGGAATTAGTATGAAGAATCTCAAAATTACATTTCCAGGTCCCTAACATCTTGATTTTATGCCCTTAAACCAAATCTTATAAAGATTCATATAGTGTAAGTTGTCAACTATCAAAATGCCGAAGATACCTGACATGTAAATTTTATACAAAAATAGTTATTTAACAAATATAATAATAAGAAGTAAAAATATGTAATGCACATAAAATATATAAATATAAGATATATAAAATATACATAATAATATAAATCAAATAAAGTACATAAAATGTCTAAATATAAAATATAAAAAACATACAAATAATAAGAAAACAAAAATAAGAATAAAACATCATACCTAAAGTGTGTATTTTATGTTTTATTGAATAACTATTTTTGTATAAAATATACATGTCAGGTATCTTCGGCATTTTGACAGTTGACAACTTACACTATATGAATCTTTATAAGATTTGGTTTAAGGACATAATATCAAGATGTTAGGGACCTGGAAATGTAATTTTGAGATTCTTCATACTAATTCCCATACAAACTTTGAATAGCGTGTGCAAAGCCAAATTAAAACCAAATGTGTTAAAATTTTTTGGGGACTATCAGGACCTTAATTGGCGTCGATTAAGCTTAGGGGAGCAAATATTTCAAATTTTGCATCAGCCTAGTGGTACACCCACCAACAGAATCCGTATGGTATCCTCAGATACGCCCACCGTGACGATTCTCCATCTTCTCTTCAAACAATTGGTAGGTCCTTAGCACGACTTTTGGCAGTTAAATTGTAGCTTGTCATCGCAGTTAGACACAATTTTTACTTTTCACGCCTTTAGTCGCTTCCACTGCTTCACTTTTTGTACGTATGATTTTGACTTCCCAAGTTTACGAGTCACATTCCGCACAGCAAGATTGGGATTTTTTTCAATAATAGCAACCACATTCTTATCCATTTATCGGGAGCATACTTTTCGATTTGTTCCACTTTCATCCTTCCGATCCACAGTCAAGCGCTGATCAAATTATTTGCAACACAAAACACTGTACTTTTCAGTTGTTTTATTTTTTCGGCAAGATCGCGTGATGATGTGATGTGTGATAAGAACCCACCATCAGTGCAAGGATTACCTATGGCTACAGGACTATTCTCAGCAGGTTGTTCTGAGAGAATAGCCTACGTGATGGCTTCTTGTAGCAGGGTCAGCCGATCTCAGTGAGGACCTTCGGAAGACTACGGCCAGAAGGCCGCGTGTCTTCGCATGACAAGGGACTGGTGACTCCACGAACCCTTGTCCAGTCAACAAATCCTTCGACTGCCGTAGGCTACCCCCCTAGGGAATCCCCATTATTTAGTTGTTAAAGGAACAGTGGAAATTTTTAGCATAAATGATTTATAAAAACAAAGTTAAGACAAAAAGAAAATTTCACGGCTATACTGAACTTTAGATTCAATAAACACATATATTTTTGTTTTTTTTGTACTAATAAATGTACTAGTCTCTATGTTGCATCATAAAATCAAGGAATACTACTTTCCAACGCATCTTCCACTGCATGTTATTTGTATAGGACTCATTTGCTTTTATAGACTGATCCAATATGAATGGACCAAGAACTTCACTGCATATACTGTGCTGGTTTTTACAAGGTCTCACTTTTCTCATATAGAAAGACATAATGAAAGACCCAGTTGCTATATATACACATTGCAAATTGAATAATTTACATGGAATTTTACACTATAAAAATAGAATTACTTGACCATTTAAAAATCAGCTACAGTAAGTCAATTCCAACCGTTCACTTACCGAAAACCCAACCTACCTCTTCTTGCATTATTAAATTCTCGTAAATTGAAATTTAAAGTGATGGTAACAATCCTTCCAACCTCCCTCGCGTCCTTACACAATAATGAAAAAGCAAGCGAATATTAAATACAAGAACAACAAATAAGGAGAGCTAAGGTATTGAACAAATTTATAATTTTAATTAGAATAGAATATTTAAAATTTATAATTTTAAATAGAACAGATTTTGAAAAATGTCAAATAAATAATTTTGACGCTCTTGTTACTATCACTTTATATTCAAGACATAAATATGTTTGTTCATTTGTTTCACGACATAAATATGTTTTTGAGATATTGTCTTCAAAATATGGTAGAAATAAATTATTTGTTGCTTTGCAAACCAGCTCTCCTCAGACAAGTCCTGCTGGATCCACAGCTGCCTCCGTCGGCACTCGTCCACATCAACCCGGCCGTCGCTGACGTGTCGGAAGCCTTCTGGTAATAACATGCTATCTGTGTCTAGTACACTCTTCTTGCACTGATTAATTTACAAACTAAGCCTGCACACCGAATCAAAATTCACTTTGGCACGGTTGTGGTATTTTCCTCTAAAATTTAACTCTAGATATTGACACTGGGTTGCAGGAAACCGAATCAATAAGAAAAATAAACTCGCTTATGACCTCTAACTTTACACGGTTGCTAAGCAATACATACTACCTTCACTTCACCCACAACAACGACACTTTGGACCTGAGCTCGTTTGAGAAAAAATCACCAACACACAACAGCGCATTTGATTGTGTACCATCATTTGAATGAATCGTGAGCACTGCGCGATCCCGTGCGCGATCCCCTCTTCTATCTTCAGCTCACCGGAACCAATTGCTCACGCACACTAGTAATCCGCGACGCAGAACAACGCGACGCGCGACGAGGTGCTACTGCCGCCGACGTCGTGCTACATAATACCGTTGTGTTATTGTTGCCGCTGATGCGAGGCAAACTACTACCAACACATACACACAACCACGTACTTCTCTATCTTTACGTATTGATGAATCGCATCCAGGGTGGGTGAATAAAAGCAAAAATACAATCCACCAAACTCATACCAACACCACTGCGCTTCTCCTAAAAAATCACCTCAGTGCGAGAGGGAGAGATTGAGCAAGGTTCAGCAAAAAAACTCCTCTTCACTGCCAATGAAGGCTGAGGACCAAGCAAAAAACTATTTTTTCACCACTTTTCCAAACTGTTTAGCGATGGAAAATATCACTTTCACGACGTACGAGGTTTCTGCTAGCCTGGAGAAGACATTTCAGGCGCTTTCGAGAGCGATTTTACCCGCACAGTACAGATTTTCTCGCGAGCACAGGGTCGATGTTGCGATATACCGTTCGGTGATTATTTCTGGCTGCAACACAAAACAATGTACTTTTCAGTTGATTTATTTTTTCGGCAAGATCGCGTACCGATAAACTCGGATTTTGCTGCCGTTCGCTCAAAATGCGATTACGCACTTCCACTTGATCTGACGCCATTTTGCTGAATGTAACAAGAATGTCAAAGGTTGCAACACGAAATAAAGTGGAGAGTTTCGGATGTCATATAAGTGAAACAATTCAGCGATCCGTGAAATAATTAAAGATCTACACTGAAAAAAAAAGTGTCCGAAATTTAACATGGGCAGGCTTTACTGATGTGATCTAGTTGACATCCTGTCTGGAAGCCTTCAAAAGTAAACTATAGTAAACTTTACTTTGCCACCGAAAAGTGAATCTTATAGCTGGCCAAGGCTCATATAATTATTTTAAGGCTGCACATGCATGTTAGACTTTGAGTGGTTTAACGACTAAAAGATTAAGATTATACAAATAAAAAGTAGGCAATGAACGGACAAGTAAACGTAAACTTTTCTACAATATAACTATAGAATTTAACTGAATTACGCCGAAAACAAGAACTGACTAAGGCGGACGAAGTGAGAGGTCAATCAAACACAAGATAAGACGAGGTATGCATCGATGATTTTCAGAGCTTAACATAAGAGCTTAACATCAATTAACTAAATTGAAAATGACTGAAAAAGTTACAAAATGCGCTATTGACCGTAACACTGACTTATTAATTAAATATCATAAAGAGACGCAAAGACCTCCCAAACTCTTTAATGGATACTTCTCTCTCATGAGTCCCATCAGTAAACCATAAAAATTATACTGTTGGGACTACTGAGACTTGTAACATCAGACGTTACTAAAACTGGTAGAGTTCAAACACTCCGACGACATCAAAACTGCTCGAGAAGTAATGTCTGTATTCTATGTATCATGTGAATAAATGATGCAAACTTGCTCTGGTGTGAGTGATTTGAATTGATTGATATTGTACATTGAAAATTGAAAAGAAGTCCGATTGAGCTCAAATTTAGCATCGGAGTTTTTTTTCGAGAAGACAAAACATTTGAGCACTACTTTCGTTGTGAAAAAATAATTCGTCTAGCTTCCTCGAGTGCATTTTTGCCACCAAATTATGCTTTGCATTCCGGTACGGCACAACCTGAGCCTAAAAAACAATCTTTTTTTTTTCTTTCTTTATTCGTTTATTTACCGTTGGTCTATTTCCTCACATCGTGGTGACAACCACTGACGCCGGACCCTTCATATATCGCACTCAACAACACATAAACCGGGACCAACGGAAGACGTCACCAGATTTTTTCGCCTCAGACAAACCACTGACCACGACTGGGATTGAACCCAGACCCACTGGTGTGCCACGTAGCAGTCACACCACCGACGCCGGCCATTTGTATCCATCTTCGGTTTTTGTACCTATAATTACGAAACATTTACCTTCATTGCCGATTCCCTCGATGACAGCTTCTGGTTCTGGTTCAAAAGGCCAACCACTTCCCGAGCACAGGATTATACCATATTGATAGCAAATCCTAATACCTGGTTATAATTCTTCAATCATTGAATATGTTATACCTTACCTTACTAATCAGTCTAAGGCCGGTGTGGCCTCTGCTGTACACAGAAGTTGTCTCCATTCTATTCGGTCCATGGCTGTCACTCGCCAGCCTCGCTGTCTGCGGAGGGTCCGCAAGTCGTCTTCTATTTGATCGATCCACCTTGCTCGTTGCACGCCTCTTCTTCTTGTACCTGTCGGTTCGTTTTCGAAAACCATTTTCACAGGGCTGTCGTCCGACATTCTTACGACATGCCCAGCCCATCGTAGTCAACCGATTTTTGCGATGTGTACGATGGGAGGTTCTCCCAGCAACTGGTGCAATTCGTGGTTCATTCGCCTCCTCCACGTTCCGACTTCCATCTTCCATCTGTCTCCACCGTAGATGGCACGCAGCACCTTGCGTTCAAAGACTCCAAGGGCGCGTTGGCAAAAATCTCAACAATCAAGGACAAAAAAGTTTCGTGTAGTTTTCCAGAATGCTTGTTGCCTAGAAATCATGCTTTGCATTCCGGTACCGCACAATTTGGGCCTAAAAAGGTCTTTTTCGTCGTTTTTTGGAGTTGGATGACGAAACATTTACCGTTCCCCGTTCTCCGAACCGTTTCAGAATGTCACTCTCCGTGGATTTCGAAAAATTTAAAAATTCTTCATACTCTCGAGAGGAAGAACTGTATTTTTTTTCACGCCTGCTCGATCAAATCAGGAGGCGCTCCAATCTTTGATGTAAATATGTACAACAATCCTGCCGAGAAATGGCCGCTGTGATTTTTTCTAATCTCTTGAATTTATAAAACGTTTTTAAAGTTTCTGCGTTTTTCCGGAAACAACTTTTATCGGAGGATCGATGACGTATCATCCCAGGATAAGCCCCTTAGTTAAAAAAAACTATCAACATGAGAATTGAACATGTCTGAAATTTTGGAGATTTTCCAAAAATAAGTATACTATTCACAATTTCATTCAAAATTTATCATAGTGCCTTCCGCAAAATTCAAAACCACCACCGTCATTCTGATGTAATTTATTTGCCGTTGATTTCTACACACTGGAGCAAGGCATCAAAAATCACGTATATTTCAAGGGTCATCCCTCGAGGATTTGCAACAACCATGTCGTACGGGAGCGAAAATCTAAAAATCATTAGTCAATCGTCATTTTTTTTCCTCACATCACGCAGTAAATGTTTGGATAACAGTAGTGGCAAATATTGAATCGCTTCGATCCAATCCGAGAACATGCGTCGAATGATTTGACAGATTTGATGACTGAAATGCAAAATCTGCATCTGTTCTCTGCAAGATTTTAGCAACCTACAAACTTCACAATGCGTCGAATGAAAAATTCAGCTCCATAATTGAATTGGCCACAATCGCTGCCGGCATTTGATAACATTAAAGTCAAACAATGCATTCATCAGTCCATCATTAGTGGCCTCCATTGTGTGATTTACCGCGTGTTGCCTCTATTATGTACAATTCTCAGATTTATATTACACAATCAAAACGTCTTTATCCCAGTGGCAGGGCCGAGGTGCACACTTCATTTGCCCTGCCATAATCGAAACTGGTGGGACACTCCGCAGCCGGTTCATTTTAGGTGGGAAAGATTCAAACCACGCGTTAATTGGAAGTTTCCGTACCAGGTTATAGTTGGATTTCTACGAACAATCCAGCCAACCGGTCTGGCTAATAGGCTCTGGAAGATCCAAAAACTGCAGCTTGCTTCGATATTCCAGGAGAAGTGAAGGAAACCCCTTGTAATAACACTAAAATCCAATCTTATCCACACAATCTTGGCCGGGAGGACGCAGATGCAAAGCAGGGCAACTGACTGCGACGGGCGGCTGCTGCTGGCTGGTCGGTCTTCGTTTCGTATGGTGATAATTATTCCTATACTTCTGAAATGTGCATAATGTGGATTTAATTAAATGTATTTAGCACGTGTCCAACTGCACCGCAGCGTGATTAACATAGGAAACCGATTAAGTTGGTGGGCTTAGGGGAGGGTGGTGAGTGTTGGCCGATGCCACGGAGGAACATTTCCGGTTCCGCGATTGAGGTGGTTTGTCAAGTGTTACAGTTAGTTTAAAATGTGTCCTGCTGTTTTGCTTGGTTGACTGTGAATGAATGTGAGGGCTTACAGTACAGTTATTAGAGCACAGTTATGATAACATTCATCATACTTGAAATTTTTGAAGTGAACAAATATTCGGGGGCATTTTAATATCAAATAAAATTTATGATGCATGCATGACATAAATTAATTTGAGATTTTTATGCTGAACCATGCTTTAATTAAACAGGAATGAATAATTTCGCTGTTTTATCTAATTTAATACAAACGCAGACAGTACGAGAAGGTATCCTGGAAATTATTGGGTTAAAGGGTGATACGGTCAAAATTTGGTCAAGGGAAAACGCGTGTAAATCGGTGAAATCGTTTATTTAAAAAATCAAATTAAATTTCTTTTTCAAGTTCAATTAGTATAAAATTCAGGAAAAATATTCAGTTAGGCTTCCGCTTTTCCAAATCCGAATTGCCGGGCCTTACGCTTGACCCCTGCCATCAGATTTTGTACAGCCACCTTGTCCACCTTCTTCGCCGCAGAAAGCCAGTTTGCCTTGAACTGCTGCTCGTCCTTAGCAGTTTTTTTGGTCTTCTTTAGGTTCCGCTTGACAATAGCCCAGTATTTCTCAATTGGGCGGAGTTCTGGCGTGTTGGGAGGGTTCTTGTCCTTGGGAACCACCTGCACGTTGTTGGCGGCGTACCACTCCATGGCCTTTTTACCGTAATGGCAAGATGCCAAATCCGGCCAAAACAGTACGGAACAACCGTGTTTCTTCAGGAAAGGCAGCAGACGTTTATTCAAACACTCTTTCACGTAAATTTCTTGGTTGACGGTCCGGAAGCTATGAAAATGCTGCTTTTCAAGCCACAGGTACAGATGGCTTGCCAAACCAGATATTTCTTTGCGAACTTTGACAGTTTCGTGTGCTTGAAAATATCTGCTACCTTTCCCTTCCTTTTGCCGTATAAAACTCCTGTCCCGGAAGCTGCTTGTAGTCGGCTTTGACGTAGGTTTCGTCGTCCATTACCACGCAGTCAAACTTCGTCAGCATCGTCGTGTACAGCCTCCGGGATAGCGCTTTGGCCGTCGTATTTTGTTTATCATCGCGATTTGGAGTCACTACCTTCTTGTAAGTCGATAGTCCGGCTCGTTTTTGGCTCGATGCACGGTTGTAGACGATACACCCAGCTTATTTGCGGCATCTCGGAGAGATAGGTTAGGGTTTCGCTTGAAACTTCCGGCAACTCTCTTTGTCGTCTCAGCGGCTTCCGGTTTTCGATTTCCCCCGATCCAGACTTCCTGGCTGTCGACAAACGTTCCCCAAACACTTTAATTACATTTGTAACGGTTGATTTGGCAACTTTTAGCGATTTTGCCAACTTTGCGTGCGAGTAGCTCGGATTTTCGCGATGCGCGAGCAAAATTTTGATACGCTGCTCTTCTTGCTTGGACGGCATTTTGACAACTGAAGAGTGAATTCCAAAATCAAAATAGGAGCAACATTCTACACACACACACCTTCAAAATGAGGGGTGTTCAGGTTTTTTAAATGCAAAATTGAAAGAAATACGTCAAGTTGATATTGACCAAATTTTGACCGTATCGCCCTTTAGATGACGCCCAATGATTTTTTTTGACAATATTGACGCTTGCAGCATGTCAAACACATGATACAAGCGTCGAAGCGGCCAGGCCTACTGCGTTACATTTACCGCATAACCAGACATCGAAATTCTCACTCAACTGGGTGAAAACCATGCTCTCTCTCAAGCTGATTGTCGATGAGTAGCGAACTGTTCACATTTTCATCCCTTCTTTTTCGCCGATAATTAATTATCCTCTCCCTTACATTTGCCAAAATATATCTCTCCAAAATTCAACGATAATATTTTCTCATATCACATTTTTCACCAGGCTTTTTTTTTATTTTGGTTGGTCAATTTGTATCGAGTTTTCAAACAGCTGAAAAAGTTAGTAAACTTTGAATCATCAACACATGAAATGTAAGAAACATTATTAAAATGTTAAACATTTCTATCAATAGCTATTATTGGAATGAAGCATTCAGTGTACATTTCGAAAGAATTTATGTTCCCTTAAATTTTTCAAAATTGTTTTTAAGTTTACCGAACTATTCAGCTGTTTGAAATTTTAGCGAACAGATTGAGTGTGTAGATCTTATACGCCGAGCAAAAACCGAGGAGCAAAAAACGAGGAGTCATAACATGAAGAAAAATTGGCTTTTTATCGAATTATAATATCAGAACAAAACAAGTTTGAAGACTGGTGCATTTTCAGGTGTCAACAGGAAAGTGAAAAATATTTATCGGCATCTAAGATTCACCGAAAAAGAAACGATTTATCAGCTAATCATGCTCTCCGAAAATTATAAATTGCCATAGCTTTTCTCGCGAAAACTGCTGTGAGCGTATAATAGTCTCTCGTTTCCCACATTCTCATCTGTATCTCCAAGCGGGTGAAAAATGACGTTTCTCTTCTCAAGTAGGCGAAAATGTCGGTCTCTGGATTAAAGTCAATAGTGACCCGGATTTCAACCCTGTGTAGAATTTTTAAATTTTAACTTAGAGTCAATATTTATGTTTATTTAAACCATTCCAGACTCGTTGTAGAGAATTAGCGTCTTGAACAAAGTTTCTCAGTAACGAACCGTCTTTTTCTGTTATGAAATAGGTTACAAATCGTGCTGCAGAGATGGCGCTTCAGTTTATCTTTGCCAATCCGCCATCTTTGCGGCAATATCTGGAACTAATATGATAATGTCAAAAGACGACAAATGACATACTGAGAAACTTTGCAGAAAATGGCAGAAAAGTCCCTAGCGCTTCATTTGAAAAAAAAAAACGAGACTGCAGCGCCATCTATGCGGCAAGACTGGGAACAAATCCAATAATGGCAAAAGACGATATATTGTATAATGAGAAACATTATTTAAGACGGCAACTCTCTGGAATGATTTGTATGCAATTCTGTTCACACGTCGATATCAAACCCTCCTCCCTTCACAGATAAAAAGAAATGAATGTTTTGCATTATCTAATGCACATAAAGAGAATGCTAGATGTGCCAAAAAATAATGGGATATTTCATGTAAATTTAAGCCAGATAACGCCTGATCTAGCCTTTTGTATAAAAGAGTATGTTCCAGTTTTTGTTAAACACCCGAGGAAGGTTAAATGTTTTAGTGAGCGGAAGACTATTGATCGGAATAATCACAGTGAGCGTCGTACGGGAAATTAAGGTCGTTAGCGGCATTGGAAGGTATAGAGAACAATTAGAGCAAACCTTAGACTCTCGGATGAAGTTCTTATCATTTCAACCGGACACTAAAACAGATTTAAATGGCCAAAATGTTGGCCATTATACAACGGTCATCCCTATAAACTGGCAACACTGATGGGTGCTTGTCATCTACAGCGCTCACAGATGAAGAAGGAGAAGAAGTATCATTTGACTTTTGTGTGTTAACCTAACCTTGTAGTAGTTCGACAATATACGTTTTATGTGTACAACGTGTTCGAGTTAATTAAGTCGTTTTTACCCCGATAATATCCGGTAGTTTTTCCGTAGTCTGCCGCAATTCCACTGTGCATTGGTCCACTTCGTCCAATAGGCTATGGGCTCAGTGGAAGTTGCGTGAAAAACGGTATCGGTTTGCGAAAAAGTGATAAAGTAGTCGGTCGTCTACAAGCTTGTGTGATTGTTTTCATACAATAATAGCGGCGGCAGAGCGACGATGGAGGCGCTGAATAAGTTTGTCCGGTTGAACAATCACAATTGGCAGACTTGGAAGTTCCGAATGGAGATGCTCCTTACGAGAGAAGATCTGTGGTATGTCATCGATTCTCCGAAGCCAGCAAAGGATCCAGAGCAGTGGGTTAAGGATGACAAGAAAGCCAGAGCGACGTTGGGACTTTGTGTCGAAGAGAATCAATACGGACTTATCAAAACAGCAGAAAGTGCCAGCGTATTCTGGAAGAATCTGAAAAAGTACCACGAAAAAGTTAAGGTGACGTCGAGAGTATCCCTCTTGAAACGACTCTGCAGCCTGAATCTGCTGGAAGGTGGTGATCTGGAGAACCATTTATTCGAATTGGAGGATCTATTCGATCGATTGACGCAAGCTGGACAGGAGTTGGGCGATACTCTGAAAGTCGCTATGATACTGCGCAGTCTTTCGGATTCCTATTCTGGACTTGTTACTGCTCTTGAGAGCAGACCGGATGAGTACTTAACCGTTGCGCTCGTCAAATCAAAGTTATTAGACGAATTCGAACCTCGAAAGGAACGTTTGGTACCCTGTTCCAGTGGACATCATGGGGAAACGAAAACGCTGAAAAGTTTCACCAAGCGGAAAGTATCCGTTTCAGAACGAGTGTGTTTCTTCTGTAAGCAGAAGGGACATTTACGCAAGGATTGTTTAGCGTTGTCGGAACAGCAGAAGCCGAAAGGCGATCAGAAGAAGAAGAAGAAGAAGAACGATTCGCCGACTGTTAAGCAAGTTGTGGCAAAGGACAAGAGTGCTGTGTTGTTCTTGATGGATGGGATTCGGCGGAGTGGCTAGATTATCGATAGTGGAGCAAGCGTGCATATGTCTAATGACAAACGTTTCTTCGAAACGATTGATGAAAAAGATGCCCATGAAGTGTTTTTGGCTGATGGCTCTTCTATCAAATCGGCTGGATGTGGTACTGTGAAGGTGTGTGCCAATAATGGATCTGGTGGAGTGGTCGATGTTATCCTCGAGAATGCGCTATATGTTCTGTCGCTCAATAGTGGACTAATGTCGGTGAGAATGTTGACTTCGAAGGGATTTCTGGTGGTGTTCAGGAAGGATAGTTGTGACATCACGGATGAATCTGGCATGGTAATTGCTAAAGGAGATCGCTGCGGCAACCTCTATCAGCTAAGAATAGCCGAAGAAGCACTGAAGGTTGAAGGTAAACAACACAACGAGTTATGCCAGCATCAATGGCATCGTAAATTTGGCCATAGAGATCCGGCGGTTGTGAACAAGCTGTGTAAGGAGAACCTAGCTGAAGGAGTGCTGGTGAAGGATTGCGGAATTCGGTTGGAATGTGAGACCTGCATGGAAGGGAAGCTGTCAAGAACTCCAATTCCACGGAAGGCTGAAAGGAAGTCAACAAAAGCTCTGGATTTGGTGCATACGGACCTTTGCGGAGCAATGAAGACGCCGACGCCGAGTGGGAGCAGGTATCTGATGACGATGATCGACGATTATAGTCGATACACTGTTGTTTACCTGCTGCGCAAGAAATCAAAAGCTGCTGATCGAATGGTTGAATATGTCAGGTATGTCGAAAATCTTTTCAATCGTAAGCCCAGAATTGTGCGATTAGATGGCGGTGGAGAGTATGCCAACGAGCGATTACAGAATTTCTTCGTAAGTGAGGGCATAAAGGACCAGTACACGACCGCTTACCCTCCGCAGCAGAACGGTGTCGCCGAAAGACGGAATCGGTATCTGCAAGATATGGGCACTGCAATGCTGCTGGATGCGAAGCTCGAGAAGAAGTACTGGGGAGAAGCAGTTATGTCGGCTGCTTACCTACAGAATTGATTGCCATCGCGATCGGTTGACGTTACACCTTTTGAGGTGTGGTTTGGTAGGAAGCCAAATCTGGGACATTTGAAAGTGTTTGGGTGCAAAGCGTGGGTGCACATACCCGATGTGAAGAGGGGAAAGTTTGACAGTAAGGCCCGAAAGTTAACCTTCATAGGATACCCAAAGCAGCACAAAGCATACCGTTTTGTTGACCTAGCGACGGAGAAAGTGACGATTAGTAGGGATGCCAAGTTTTTGGAGATGGATGATGCACAATTCCAGGAGGAGATTCCTGTACTTCCGGAACCAGAAGAAAGTGAGTTGGAATTGAACCTGTGGGAAGAGCAGCCAACATCCAAGCAGCCGCCTGCTGAAGTATCATCGGTTGTGAAGCCAGAACAGAGTGAGCAATTGGACGATACTGAAGTAAACGAAAGTGACCATAGTGTACAAGAGAAGTATTTGGATAAGAATTCTTCGGTGTCGAGAGATCCACTAGCAGTGAAAGATGAGCCGCACGACAAAGAAGAAAGTGTAGAAGAAGACTCTTGTATGGGTAGGTATCTCGTAAGAATCGCGGTAAGTTGCCAAATCGTTACTCAGACTTTGTTGTGGGCGTAGCGAGTTAGTGAACGAACCAACAACCTTCGGGGAGGCAATGAAGAGTGTAGATCACGAATCTTGGCAGAAAGCGATGGACGATGAGCTTCAGTCGCATTTGCAGAATGAAACTTGTCAACTAGTGTGGAAGAGGAAACATGTCATTGGTAGTCGATGGGTTTATAAGGTCAAGCATGACGAGACGGGGGTAGTTGTCCGATTTAAAGCACGGTTGGTTGCGCAAGGTTTTGCTCAGCGATATGGTGTCGATTTTGACGAAGTGTTCGCTCCAGTAACGAAGTATGCAACATTGCGAACTTTTTTGGCATTGGCTGGCAGGGAGCAGTTACATTTGAAACATCTGGACGTCAAAACTGCCTACCTCTACGGCAGTATTGATGAAGAGGTGTACATGCGTCAGCCACCTGGGAAAAGCTCGCGGGCAGGAAGAGAAAGTTTGTCGTCTGAGGCGAAGTATATATGGCCTGAAGCAATCGGCAAGGTGCTGGAATCGGAAGCTGTCGGAGGTTCGGTTGAAAATAGGTTTCGTGGCGTGTAGTACTGATCCATGTCTGTATGTTGCTGAGAAGAATGGCGAAAAGTGTTACTTGATAGTGTACGTCGATGATTTACTCGTCGGGTGCACACCTTCGGAAGAGATTGCTCAATTGTACAAGGAGCTGCGCAAGGAGTTCGAAATCTGTTGGTTGGGTGATGCGAAATACTTTCTCGGCTTGGAGCTTCAAAAGGGAGAAGATGGTGTAAACAGCATGAGCGTGACAACGTACATCGAGAAGCTCATTGGGAAACTCGGACTCCAGGATGCGAAGATAGCGAAAACGCCGATGGATCAAGGCTACATCAAGGATAGGACTACGAGTGAGATTCTGGAGAATACAACTGCGTACCGAAGTGCTGTCGGTGCTGTAATATATAATGCCTGTATATGTATTGCCTCTATATTGGGAAGAAAGTTTAGTTCTCCGACTGCGATAGATTGGACTGCAGCGAAACATGTCGTGAGGTATCTCAAGGGAACCAAGGAGTCGAGGCTGAAGCTGGGTGACGAAGGCAATGAAGGGTTGGAGGCTTATTCGGACTCAGACTGGACTGGTGACCCAGATACACGCAAGTCCACGACTGGTTTTGTGGTCTTTTATGCAGGAGGAGCTGTATCATGGGCAAGTAGAAGACATACTTGTGTTAGTCTTTCATCCATGGAAGCCGAATATGTGGCATTGGGCGAGACGTGTCAAGATTTGTTATGGCTGCGACGTTTGCTGAGTGACCTGGGCTGGAAACAGGAGAGCGCGACAACGATTCATGAAGACAACCAAGGTTGTTTGTGTTTTGTCAAATCGGAGAGAACAAGCAAGAGGACCAAGCACATCGAGACCAAAGAATGTTTCATCAGGGATATATGCGACAGTGGCAAAGTGAAGTTGCAGTATTGCCCCACAGATGAGATGAAGGCAGACATCTTAACCAAGCCACTAGGAACAATAAAACATTACCGTTTTACTAAGCTTTTGGGTTTTGTAAAGACCTGAGGATTAACCGTTGAGGAGGAGTGTTGGCCATAATACAACGGTCATCCCTATAAACTGGCAACACTGATGGGCGCTTGTCATCTACAGCGCTCACAGATGAAGAAAGAGAAGAAGTATCATTTGACTTTTGTGTGTTAACCTAACTTTGTAGTAGTTCGACAATATACGTTTTATGTGTACAGCGTGTTCGAGTTAATTAATTCGTTTTTACCCCGATAATATCCGGTAGTTTTTCCGTAGTCTGCGGCAATTCCACTGTGCATTGGTCCACTTTGTCCAATACAAAATACGCGCTCGGAAGTCATATAGAGAGTGTCTCACGAGGTTTCCAAATACATACTATTGGACCATAAAACGTAAGTAGAGATGGACCTCCTGCAGAAATATTATGTGATTTCAACTCTCCATATTCAAATAAGGAACGTCTCCTAGGCAGGCATGAATGTTATATAAGATGTACACGTTTTTGATTTACCATTCAGTCACTGTACGGCGGCACGACCGGTCGTGTTGTACGCTCTCGTAAAAGTTGAAAACCGCGCTTAAAAGAGAGGAGCAGATGGAGATAGACAAGACGCCGCCCGGCGTGGCTCGTCCCACCGGCACTAAGTCGAAACGGAAGAAGACCGACAACCCCGTCGACAACGACGAAGACAAGTTACATCAAAAGTTGCTGAATAGCAACACGTTCATTACGCTTGGGCACCAAGCAACCGCACTCAAAGACCAGCCAACTCCGGCTGTTTCGACAGCGGAAAAAGTCCCCCGTCAAAAACATCGATTTCACCCCGTGGTGAGAAACATCGATTTCACAACTCTCCATGAGAAAATGAAATCCTGTGACGCTGACCCTACGTATAATATAACGCGATTTGGAACAACAATCAGTTGCTCCTCCGCGGAGGATTTTGACAGGGTAAAAAATTACCTGAAGTTGTGTAAGTTCAAATTTTACACACACGACAAACTGAACGAACGGCCCTACCGTGTTGTGCTTTGTGGTCTTCCGCTAGTCGATCAGAGCTCGGATCAGAGCTGGTGAGTCTGCACCATCGGTATATTCCTACCCCCAGGAAAGCGAGGAGGTGCTCTACAACTCGGCTGAGTTGTGGTCCATCTTCACGGAGTTCTACGGTCGTATGAAGCAGTGCAAAACGAAATCCGACCAGGTGAAGGTCCTTGGCTATATGGTTTGCCCATATGGGGTCAATTGAGATTCACTGCATCCGTATTGTCAACTGGAACGCTTGCTCTATCCGAGCGAAAAAGCCCGAGATGGGCAACTTCCTTGCCCAAAATGCCATTGACGTGGGAGTGATCACTGAAACCCGGCTCAGCCAAGCGATCAACTTCTCACTCCCAACACACACCATCGTTCGATTTGACCACCCCAACTCAACCGGTGGCGGTGTTGCCATCTTCATCAAGCATGGCATCCGCTATGAAATTCTACCACACCCGACGACCAGCATCATCGAAGCAATCGGCGTAAAAATCCATGGCGTCATCGGCGATATCAACTTGTTCGCCGTCTACGTACCTCGCCAGTGTGTGGACAGCAACGGCACATCGGGCCTCTTCATGGAAGATCTGCACCAGCCAAAGAACCCGCTTTGTGGTGGCCGGTGACCTCAACGCTCGTCATACACTGTGGCAAAATCATAACGGTGACCTTCTGGTAGACCTTCTAAGTGCACGTACGTGTGCCATCCACTTTCCAGACGAGCTCACGTTCCTCTCATCAGCCGGAATAACATCCAACCTGAATGTGTTCCTGTCCGACCTGGCACTCTCGAAGCCAGTCGAAGCCCGGTGGTGTGTGCACTAAACTGCAATCCAACACAAGCGCCGGCGGCGATGAGATGGGACTACCATCGAGTCAACTGGGTGGCTTTTAGTTGCCTAGTAGACTCTCGTCTTCCCGAAGATACGAACGTACCATCCGTTGAAGCTATCGATCAGCATCTAAGTGTTTTCGAGGAAACAATCCACACTGCAGAAGAAGCTTGCGTCCGCTGGGTACCGGTGAGGCGACAATTCACCAGGATTGACACCTACACCAAGCAGCTTATTCAGCAACGAAACGCCATCAGGCGACAATACCAGCTAACCGGGTGCCTCCAGTAGAAAAACGAATTGTCTCTGTACAATAGGATGATTGGGGACCAAAGGACGACCATCAGGAACCAGCAGTTCTCGAACAGCATTGCGCAGATGAGCACCCATTCGAAAACGTTTTGGAAGGTGGCAAAGATCCTCAAGAAAAATTCAACAGCAGTTCCACCGCTGAAAGTCGACTTCAACTCGACTCGAAATCCAACGCGATCGCCAATAAGCTCAACGAAGCGCACAACTTGGGTGCCTGCATGGTGAGTCCACACAAAGCCGCAGTGCAGCAAACTATCAACCAACTTGACCAACAAACCGACGATGCACCGTTCGTCGGCCAAGTGACGGAGGACGAAGTACGTGCGGCGGCGAAGCGCGGCAAGAACATGAAAGCTCCCGGCAACGACACTATATACAATCTGGTTTTGAAGAAACTCTCCAGCAAAGCATTTAGGTTCCTGGCAGCGATCTTCACAAGATGCTTCCAGCTTAACTATCTCCCGACCAGATGGAAGACGGGGAAAGTCATCCCCATTCAGAAGCCTGGAAAGAATCCAACATCCCCATCAAGCTACAAGTCTATCACGTTGCTGTCGGCTGCCAGCAAGCTTTTCGAACGACTCATCCTCCAGTGCCTGATGGAGCACGTCGAAGAACACCAAGTCATCGTACCGGTGCAACTCGGTTTTTGGAAAGGCCACTCTACCGTCCATCAACTGATCCGAGTGGAAACATCATCCTACGCAACAAGTCACTCTCCAACAACACAGCCATTGTACTCCTGGACGTGGAAAAGGCATCCGACGTTCCACCACTCCCTGCGAACTGCAGCCTGGCGCTGTGCGCAGATGATAGTGTGATCATCGCCAACGGTAGGACTCCCAACAACTACCGGTCCCGACTTCAACGAGGTGTGACAACATACGTTTCGTACCTGGCCAGCTGGAAGATTAAGGTGAACGAAGCCAAGAGCCAAGCCATCGTTTTTCGACATCGACCGTCACCAAAACTGCTACCACCTGCTGAATGCTTCATCCGAGTCAACGGCCAACCGATTGAGTGGTCGAATGAAGTAACCTATCTTGGCGTCACCATCGGCGACAAGCAACTCTACCGTACCCATACCAAAAATCTCAAGAACAGGTGCATCGGGCTACTGAAGTAGCTTTATCTGCTGACCTCCCGACGATCCAGACTGTCGCGACGGAACAAACTGGCAGTCAATGGTCAACTACGCTCTGCCGGTGTGGGGTACGTGTGCCGTGGCACACAAGAAAAAGCTGTAAGTGGCCCAAAACCGGCTGCTGAGGACAATCCTGGATGCCTCGTTCGATACGAGGATACGTGACCTCTATGACGCCGCAGAGTGCAAGACTATCCAGACCCGAGTAGACGAGTCAATCGAGAGCTTTATTATGAGTGCCGCAGCCTCGAACCACCCGCTCGTCCGAGCGCTGGTAAATTAGGTTATCAAATAGTAGGATAAGTAGGTTAAAAAAAAAAAATCAACACTGATATTAATATCAAAACCAATAACACAAAATAAATAACACAACATAACTTACATTCAAATGTAAAAGTACCTCCAAAGGGTGAAACGCTTGCTGAATCACTTGAATAATGTACATGTAACAAAACAAAAGACAAGAATAAAATGACATTACACATTACACACACATTTTGATTTAGCTTATCGGCAGTCGTGGAGCTGTGCAGAGTAAGATCTGCTGTAGGAACGCAGTTGGCGGTAGCAAGCCCCCTGGAGAGTGCACTGGCGAGCAGTCGTTGCTCAGAGAAGCGTTGGTTGTTGGTGCCGATGCTCCCGTCAACCTCGATGCGAGGAACATTGCTGCTGAAGCCATCAATCATCCCACGTAACCTGCAGATGGCCACCCACAACAAAGATTAGCTGATCCAAGTAAGAAAGCCCAACACTATGATCATAATTTGTTGTAGTAACTTGATTATGACTAAGCAAGTCATATTTATGTTATCTAAACTGAATGGCAACAAGTGTGCTACTAGGGAAGTAATTGCGAACCATGTTTCTCCCCCGCCAACTAAATCCGCCCTTTTCACTAGCCAGTTTGACAATTAAAGAGTTTGTTTGGTTGAATTTTTCTCTTGAGCTGTTTGCAATTTCCATTACCGCGCCCCGGCTGGACATGGCATTCATTAAACGCCGCGTTCCGGAGTAAATGACAAAGCGTGTTGAACAACCAACGAACGAAATTCTTGAACGGATAACTCGAGCCGAACTGCGACACGTCAGACCGACCATGTGGTTGAGTTCGTTGTTGTTCCTAGTTGCACATACCGGATTAGTTGCTGGTGGTATATAATAAATATTTCATAAAATCATGCATATATATATATATACTACTAGCTGACCCGGCAGACGTTGTCCTGCTCACACTTAAACTACTTATTGGCAAATTGGAGAAGTAATAAAAAGCTCGAATCGCATGCTTATGGCTGTTAGATGGCATTGGATCTAGAGCAGTCTTGAATATTTGAGTCAATCCATTGGACTCATAAAGCATCGCTTGCAATTGTTGTACAATGTCCCGCATCATGGTGGAATAATCTTGCTCAGTGAATCTCCCATGATATAAATCTGTAGAAAATTATGGGCTGTGTTCGTCGGAGGCAATATTGAACTCGCGTTTTGGTAAATTTGACCTGTAACGTAGACGGTTTCACAATTTAATAATTTAATAATTTTGAAACTATGTCCAAGAAAAGTTTTAAATATTGTTTTGTGCGTTGCGCGTTTTAAAACAACCATTATAACTTTGGATGTTCTGCAGAAAATGTTTAGAATCACATCCTGATCCAAACATCAATAAGCGCAAAGGATCTGGTGTTTCAGTTGGGAACTTCAATGCTTTACAATGAGAACAAACTACACTCATTGATTCAATGGCGACTGATATATTCGCATTGTAATCAACTAAAGGCAGCACGTTGAAAATTTTTTGGAATGTAGGCTTGCCTTCGAAATCAATTTATAAGGTTATGTTGGGCGAGATTGTCACCTGATTTTTCTGATACTTGCCGATTATGCTTCTTTCTAACTTTATCGCTTGTATTTTGAGCTGCTGTTTCTTCTTCACTCAACATCATTCAAGCCCATGAAATCCGTTGTCGATCCAATTCAGTTTGAGTTGCGCGCTGATCGTCGCTTTGTCTCATTCGAGAATTTGCTAAGCTAGCAGCCGTGCGGCTGCCACGACCGATATTATTCCGTATAGTTGGAGGCATTTTACAACAATACTAATTGAAATTAAATGAAATCACAGCTTAATTAGTATCTTTTAAATTTCTAGTAATTTCGTTGTTCTCATCTTCCTGGGGCCCTATTAATCATACGGCGAACGATACTATTTAATGCAAGGACAAATGTAATTCAACATCTGTCTGTTCAACACAGAAGACATAAACTAAAACCTTCACTTTCCATTGACCTTCACTCCAATTCTTAACCAACATTAGAATAGGGCCTTTCAACGTTTGTAAACATACACTTCTGAGCCTATTTTCACGCAAGCCATAAGCTACACATGCAAACCTATAACATCATCGTATAGGGTAAACTTTCCCCTACATGATTATGGTATTGGTTTGCGTGGGTAACCTATGGTTTAAGAGAAAAAGGGCTCAGAAATGTTTGTTTACAAATGTTGATAGGCCGTATTATATTGTTGATCGAGAATTTACATCTCACTGCGAGGTGTCACCAATACTAACGTTTCAGTTTATACGTGCATCTACACGCTATAAATCGTTTATACTGAGGTTACTTTTTACACAGGGAGGAGTGCGCTGTTATAATACACCGTTTTTAAAAAAAACGAGTAAATCCCTAAATCCACGTAAGAACCCGTAATTCACGAAAACTTCGTGAAAAGCGAAAAAAGTTAGGTTTAGACACATTTTTGATCAAATTTGAGCGAACGGTATCCATTCACATGAATAACGAAAACTCCGTACTTTTCCGCAAACCACTTCCGAAAACCCCGTTAAAAATTGCGAAATAATCGACTCTATTGTGCTTTCATATTTTTAATATCTTTTCAAAAGGTCAATCAGAGATTCTCCTTTTTCTCGTTCTTTTGATTTTGTTAATAACGACGCCATTATAATAGTTTCCAACGGTTCTACCTTACAAATCGAAAGATGGTCTTGTCTAGCATATTATGATATTCCCATACAAAATTGCAATTTGGTTTTTATGATTTTTTTTTTCATTTGTCAGTAAATTTTTCAATTTTTTTATTTATGTAAACCTGTTGGGAACCAAGACGAACCAAACAAAAAAGAAATCAAGTAAATCCATCGTGTCGTTCGTGAGTTATGCTGTCACGAACGGACAGCATTTCATTTTTATATATATATAGATAGATAGATATAGATGTATACTTTACTATAGACACTTTACCACTTTACTATTGGCATATTCGTGTCTAAGAATAAAACCATTCAATCATAAACAATAGCTAAATAACTTGTTTTAAGTTTGTTTTTTGTTTTTTTTTGCAATCGCAGCCCGCTGTTTGCTATCATGAGATGATTTCCCTATCACAGTCATCATTCTCTTATAGCTAGTTGTTAAATGCCGGTAATTCTCTCTTCAAATTCCGTTCAGTGCTTGAAAGTGTTTCTTACGTTTAAGTGCCTTGCATAGAATCTCACTATTCGATAGCAATCAAATTATTTTGAGAAAGTCTAAGTGAAATGTCGCAGCAAATGACTGCAAAGTGTGTGGTTCCATAACTATCTTCTACGCGTCAAATATAGTGGTATATTTATATTTGAGGATCTGTATATTTGGAAAAAGCTGTTATTGAATCCCTGGTTGATCTCACTAGGCCATGGTGACTCGTGAGAAGATTCTTGATTAATGAGTATGAAGTTATTAATCTCGACAGCGCCTTAAAGTTTCTTTTTGTGATAAACAAATTATTTCCGCTCATCTCAGTCGCAACACCAACACGATAAAAGAGAAGCAGCGATTGGCTGGTCTCCACGGATTCCATTTCGTGCAATATACAGAAAGATGTAGTCAAATATATTATATTAACAATATAAGTCACTTTCTTTTTCCACATACACATGTTTGGCGACCCGTGTAGCGCTGCCAACAGAACCATCTGGAGATAAAAAAGGTAAGCAAAATATTTTTAACCCTTCAGTTTGGTTAGTTTATTCTGCCGTGTATCCACGGTAAAACTAATATACTCTTTTTATGAGTATTGTTTTCTCACGCAGAGAAAAGTTATATAGTCAATTTTATTATTATTGGGGATTAGGAGGATTACTAGGGCAAAATAATGATTTTCAACCAACTATAACCATGGTCAAAATGACCATTCAAAACAGTTGATTCAATATTCACTATAATGTCAGAACTTTTCAAACTAACTTTCTTTTCACTCGCTTTGCTCACCGTACGTTTTCGTTTTGCTTAACTGTCAGGGGCTTCCAGTGTATTACTTGAAAAGGGCTTGTGTTGATATTCACGATAATGGATCGATAAAATCACAGAAACGGTTGCTATAGAATGACCAGTCGCAGACAGACGTTCGACTTCATCTCATTTACCTGTGTGAAAACATGGCTTCCCGGGAAAATATCAAGTAGCAATAAGTTAACCGATGGCGCCACACCTTTGTTTGACTGGTAAGGGAAAAATGGGTTGCCAGTCAAACTATCAGACCTTATATAGCAATTAGTTGGCTAGGCGGCGCTACTGTGCACGATGGAATTTTACACTGCGCTGTTGTTTATTAATCAATATAAGCTAAGTGAAATTAGTAAAGATTTACAGTGATCAAAAATCTACCTCTGTCATATTAAGCAGTTTTTTATCAACTTGGTTGAACAAGAAAGTTAAACATGTTCAACTTGTGGCAAGCTAGTTGAATCTTTTGGCCACTTTTGGCAAACCAGTTGAATCTCCCCACTTGCTTCCACACAGTTGCCCGATTTTAACGCCACACTACAGTTAAGTATGATCAATATAAACCCTATAAAACCATGTACATAACAGCACGACAGCGTAGTTTTAGATGCTTATCTTAGTAAAAAATGAAAGAAACGGTAAATATCAGATCGCAATCACAGCGACAACTGAATTAGTTCCGTTAACATAAATCATGTCTGAGCTGCTTAACAATGGAAAAGACCAACACCAAATTGACAAGTATGATTTAAATTCGGTTCCTTTTCCAATGTTGTTGTGTTAGGGCCAAGGAATCAAATTTTCACCAAAAACTGTGAAAAACTAGCAACAAAAGAGCAGGTTGATATGTGTTTGTCCCACCCATTTTCCAACAATAAAATGTTGCGAACGTATCTGTTGCCAACTTAGATCAAAAAAATAAAAAAAGAATTGTGGTTTTTATTTCAGTGCGTGAATTGAGGATCATTTTCAAGCCAAAATTATATCTTATTGGATCAATGCATCTCTACTTCGTAATATTTGAAAATCACTCTATGGTAATAAATAATAATAAATGCAAGCCGTTAATCTCGCTTTCTTTCCAACAGACGATCATTTTCCTTTCCTGCTCAAGTTGAAGCAGTAGTTCGGAAATCGTCTCTTTAGTTTAACAATTTGTGATTCGTTTTAATTTGTCTGTTGAGTACCTTTGGAATATTACGATAGGTAAAACGAAAGCTGAATAGCTTAGTTTGAGCGTGTATATTTAGTAGTTGCCGCGCTTCTCTCTTATGGCGCCACAAGCGCGAAAAAAGTGTCGTTTGAAAAAAAGAGAAGTGACTTATATTGTTAGTATAGTATATTTGGTGTAGTGATAACATTTCACCACATCAAAGTGAATGTTTCATACAATAAACGAAATATTAGTTCTATGTACAAAATCCATGTTTACGAAACGAGTGAAAGCTAGTTTACGAAAATACATTTTCAGTGCAGAAATTGAAAAATGACTTAGAAAAACTATCATATTCATAACGCAATCAAAACAATCCCTATCATGAGCATCCCTATCATACCCCAAAATTCCGGTGCCACCCGTGGTGTTACGATTTAACAACAATTGAAGAACTGTAACACTCGGCGCCAAATACATTGTACCACCTGCCCTTAGCCGCAAACATATAGCCGGCCAGTCGTGTTCCTGTTGATAGTGCTTCCTAACACCCCGCCATTTTCCCGTCACACTAACCACCCAATCGAACGAATGAACCACCACCATCCGGGCATGCTGGGCAACATGGAATTTTCAAGATAACAGCCTTCGAGGCACTTACACTCACCAGCCGACGACCACCTCGTTGAACGAATATTAAATGACTAACTACCTACCTTCCCCCTCGACCCTTCTAAATTTCAACTCCATGGCCCAAAGCAGGGTGTCAAGCGTGTAATGTGAGAGGGAGAGCCATACAGAGTGGGGGGGTTAGAAAAATGAGGGAACAAAAACCCCCTCCGGAGGATCGACTTGCGTTCGATCAGTTTTGGGTGAGCTGGGCGAGTGGGACGCTAGGTGGGCTACATGTGTTTAATATGGTGTGGTTTATTGACTTTCCTACTGTTTTAATGCATTTCATATTAGTTGCCTCGGGGAAAAAGGGAAAATGCGACAAACAGTGTGCACAAACCTATGAAGGGGGACGGCAGCAGTTTATTAGCAGTGGGTGATTGTCGAAAGGCGATTCGCCAACGGTTTTTTGTTTTGTTTTGTTTGCTCACTTGGAAAAAAAAGGTAACCTATTGGGAGTTGATGAATGTAAACAATGCGCGCCTAAGTTAATTATGGAATTTTTCCTTTCATACAAAGAGAGGTAGTGCAATCGCTTAAACATCCGACTATCATTCTCGGAACGTTTTATGCTGCAGGGTCTAATGGCATACGCCATTTGTATCAGCTCTACTTCTCCTTCCCCTGCTTCTTCTTCATTTTCTTCTTATCCGTTCTATTTTGAGATCATTGCACCGAATTTATTAACCTCACTTTTTTGGCAGTTCCGGAAGCTTGTTTACAAGCTATTAGAATTTGAACCGCTCAATCGAAAACTTTCATTGGTTTTATCTTCGATTCTGTACGATTAGCAACGTTGCAGTACTAATGTGAGTAAATTCGATATTTTGTACTTCAATATTGCCGTTGCCGTTGAGTTCTCTACAAACTACGTAGATTTGCGTCACATTGTAGAGGAAAAACGTCCATATTTAGTCTTTTTATCAGAAACGCATATAGTTGACATGCGAGCATTTGATCAATATTGTGTTCCGGGATATAATGTGGCTGCTTGTTAATCACATTCTAGACACACTGGTGGTGTTGCTATTTATGCTAAAGAATCAGTTCAATTCAAGCTTCAATTGAGCAAAGTTTGTGACGCCAATTGGTTTGAAGTGTTGGAAAAAGTATTCGAAACAAGCTTTATGACTTGTCGAAAGGAGTGTGGATTTTCAAACAAATACCGCTTCTCTAGATCAGAAATCAGCTGTTTTGACGGACGTCATAAAAATATGTACCAAAACTAGTCCATCATAAATTTGTTTTAGTAAAAAGCTCGAACAGCTAGTACAATTTGGATCTTTTGCGTCTTAAATGTTGAAGAGACAAGCTGTACAAGAAATGGCGTAGAACTAATAGGCTTTTTTTTGAATAGGTACAAAGATGCACGTAACAAATATTCTCAATCCGTTAAATATACTCGTTGTGAATATTTTCAAAGGTAAACTTATAACAACAGCAAAGAGTTATGGAACATTTTGAAAGCTTTGTTAGAACCTAGTATTTACATAGCACGATCAATTACCTTCACTGGCACATTAGAAAAGTCAGAGCACAATATAGCATGTAGATTTAATGAATATTTCGTCAATAATCAAAAATCAATTAATCAATCCATTGATCTAGTAGACAAACCAGACGAAATTAAACAGCCGATTAATTTTTACTGTGGTTTTGAATGTTTTCACCCAATTCATTCCAAAACAGGTTCCCGTGAGGCCTGGAGTGGTCAAAAACATGTTCTGAAGTAAACCCTGACAATATGGGTATCTTATTTCGTAAAATTTCTTCAATAGGATGTTTGTCAATTTTTTGGTGATCATTTTTTGATTTGTCCCCGGACTTAAGCCAATGGCAATATGAATATCAAAATTCATGACTTTTTTTTCAGTAGGATCTTTTTTTTCAATAGGATAGTTTTGTGACCATCTTATGATTTGTCCTAAGAGCGGTCATTCCGGAATAGGTTCCTGTATGGCTTCGATTTGCCATACACATTTTTCGAAGAAATCCATGGCAATATGGGTATCAATATTCATGAAATTTCTTAAGTAGGATATTCTCAACGTTTTATGGACATCTGACGACTTTTCAACGTAACGGTTATCCTAGTACAGTTTCCCGTGTGCCGAGGTTTAAAAATGTTTATGGCCACTCGAAGGCCCACCGGAACCGGAAGTTAACCTAAGTCGGCATTTCTCTAGCGCCCCATTTTGAAAAGATAGACTGCAGCAACATCTCTGCGGCATGATTTGGAACAGATATGATAATGTCAAAAGACGACGAATGACACACTGAGAAATTTTGCCGAAGACGAAAACTCTCTATAAAGGGTGATACGGTCAAAATTTGGTCAAGGGAAAACGCGTGTAAATCGGTGAAATCGTTTATTTAAAAAATCAAATTAAATTTCTTGTTCAAGTTCAATTAGTATAAAATTCAGGAAAAATATTCAGTTAGGCTTCCGCTTTTCCAAATCCGAATTGCCGGGCCTTACGCTTGACCCCTGCCATCAGATTTTGTACAGCCACCTTGTCCACCTTCTTCGCCGCAGAAAGCCAGTTTGCCTCGAACTGCTGCTCGTCCTTAGCAGTTTTTTTGGTCTTCTTTAGGTTCCGCTTGACAATAGCCCAGTATTTCTCAATTGGGCGGAGCTCTGGCGTGTTGGGAGGGTTCTTGTACTTAGGAACCACCTGCACGTTGTTGGCAGCGTACCACTCCATGGCCTTTTTACCGTAATGGCAAGATGCCAAATCCGGCCAAAACAGTACGGAACAACCGTGTTTCTTCAGAAAAGGCAGCAGACGTTTATTCAAACACTCTTTCACGTAAATTTCTTGGTTGACAGTCCCGGAAGCTATGAAAATGCTGCTTTTCAAGCCACAGGTACAGATGGCTTGCCAAACCAGATATTTCTTTGCGAACTTTGACAGTTTCGTGTGCTTGAAAATATCTGCTACCTTTCCCCTTCCTTTTGCCGTATAAAACTCCTGTCCCGGAAGCTGCTTGTAGTCGGCTTTGACGTAGGTTTCGTCGTCCATTACCACGCAGTCAAACTTCGTCAGCATCGTCGTGTACAGCCTCCGGGATCGCGCTTTGGCCGTCGTATTTTGTTTATCATCGCGATTTGGAGTCACTACCTTCTTGTAAGTCGATAGTCCGGCTCGTTTTTTGGCTCGATGCACGGTTGTAGACGATACACCCAGCTTATTTGCGGCATCTCGGAGAGATAGGTTAGGGTTTCGCTTGAAACTACCGGCAACTCTCTTTGTCGTCTCAGCGGCTTCCGGTTTTCGATTTCCCCCCGATCCAGACTTCCTGGCTGTCGACAAACGTTCCCCAAACACTTTAATTACATTTGTAACGGTTGATTTGGCAACTTTTAGCGATTTTGCCAACTTTGCGTGCGAGTAGCTCGGATTTTCGCGATGCGCGAGCAAAATTTTGATACGCTGCTCTTCTTGCTTGGACAGCATTTTGACAACTGAAGAGTGAATTCCAAAATCAAAATAGGAGCAACATTCTACACACACACACCTTCAAAATGAGGGGTGTTCAGGTTTTTTAAATGCAAAATTGAAAGAAATACGTCAAGTTGATATTGACCAAATTTTGACCGTATCGCCCTTTAACTACTCTGGACTGTTTTGCTCACGCATTGAATTAACAACCTCTATCCATTTGTAGCAGATTCCCGGTGGCCAATGTTACTGGAACCATGTTTTTCCACCACCAATACATTTTTATGACTATATTCTTTCAATACAAATATGAAATATAATTTTCCTAGACTTTTTTTACGTCGTTTTTTTAAATAACGCGTTTTTTTTCCGTTGCTTTTTGAATAACGCGGTTTTTTTACGTCATTTTTTTAAATAACCCGTTTACGCGGACCGCGTAAAAAAACGCGTAAAAAACCACGAAGAAACCGCTTCAAAAGAAAACTTCAGTGTATCTTGCAGTAGTGGCATCCAGAGTACCTCGCCGAGCTTCAAACACAAGCCAACAAAGGTTGCAAGTTTTCGGTAAATCTAGAGCTGCGACGGATCGTAGTCATCAAGGATGAACATATTTCGCCGGCCCAGTGGCCCCTGAGTCGCAAAACAAAGCTTCATCCAGGCAAAGACGGAATCGTCCACATCACGTCAGTGAAACATAACAACAATAACAAAAAAAATCATCTGTTGTCAAAGTGTATTGCTGTGTGTTAATCCTTTTTGGTTAGAATGAGTAGTGGAAATCTTGCAAATGTATCGTATTCCTGCGCATCGCAGCAACACGATAAATTCTGAGCATGATCGCTGTAAGCCAACGAATAGAAATAGCTGTTACAAATTGTCAACAACTCAGCCCGAATGTAACATACAAATAGGCAATTCGAGAAGAGCATAATACACCGCCAGCTCCGTGATTTGGATGCATTCAGTACTAGTTTTGATTACAACACCACTGTGTCTAGAGAAACCAACTTGCTGACACCATTAACTGGATGGAGAACTTTGCCCCGTTTGAAAACCGTTGCTTTAAAAGTTGATTGCCATTGAAAGAAGGCATCACCTTGTTTAAATTTGTTGCTTTCTTCTGGTGTTCAGATTGATCAGCTGGTGTGGGTACATCTATAGATTTCTTCTTGGGTCTTCCTCGAGACTTAGAAAACGTTGCCAATAAATATCAAAGCAAAATATTATACCCATTATTTGTGAAAAATAGGGGAAAGTGCTCTAATGTGGGTCTTTGGATCTAGAATTCGGCCTATTGTTAAAAGTTGCCTGTCTTTAATTTTTCTTCATATTGATGTGTCAGTGAGATAATACTACTGTATATTTTTGATTTTCAGGGTAAAAATAGTAAATTAGTATTAACTTCAAATTTTAAGCAAAGGCAAAATCATAGATCCATTGACCCACATTAGAGCACTTTCCCTTATACCCTGAAAAAAATTAACTGTAATCGAGTTGACAGTAGGTTTCAGCTTTGTTTTTTTTCATGTCTTGTTCTTCGAGTGTGGGTGTCAGCATTCCACATACACTGCACTGTTTGTAGTCCACCTCGAATGTTTTATTCCAATTTCAAATCAATCTGATTCTCTGAAATGTTAAATAGGACTACTCGCTGGCACAAGCGACAAAATACGAAAAAATATTGAGAGCTGCTGTATCTTTTTGTGTTCGTGTACTGGTGAACTGACACGCACACATGCGTGGAGTAGTCCTACCTTTTCTCGAAGTTGACAAAGCGGTAACTGTCACCTGGATTTTGGCAAAGTTTCCAGTCTTTTTGATAAAGTAGTCTTCGCTATTATGCTAAACTTAATTGTTCCAAATAAACAGTTGAAGCGTCCGGTAGCAATCCATTGTATTTTCCCCCGATATCGTTCTGTCGCAAATAAATAAAGTGGTCAGTGAACACAATTGTTTAAGTTTCTTCCAATTCAAATCCAGATCACAAGATTTCAGTGTAGGCCCGTCGATCGGTTTCGGAATACGCGTGGGTGCGAAGTTTTCTGTGCTTTTATCATCGAGAAGTGTGTAGTGTGGTGTCTCATTGGTGATCCGTCTTGTTCCCATGGTATTTTGCACCGTTGATGTTAATAGCGGGAAGTAAAACCTTCGGTGGCCGGCAATTAGAATTCTTCGCTCGAACAGATACGATTGTTGCCGTGTTTTTGGATATGAAACGCACGTTTGAAACGATTTCTCGGCCCTTGTTGTTAGAAACAATCAAGCGCTATGGACTTTCGGGTTCTGCATACAGATGGTTTTCAAGCTATTTGTCTGACAGAACTCAACGGACAGTTTTAATGATTCCGTCTCGAGCCCTGCGGAAAACAGCCTTGGCGTACCACAAGGGAGTGTATTAGGGCCCACTTTATTCTCTCTATATATTAATGAAATGCGACGAGTATTGCGATTTTATGATATTAATCTTTTTACTGATGATAACGTGTTCATTGCAGCTAAAAGCCTTGAAGAGGCCGTTTCACATTTGAATGCAGATTTACGTTCTCTAAGTAGATGGTTAAAGTAAAAACAGTTGAAATTGAAAACAAGTAAAACTAAGTTCATGGTAATTGCGCGTAATCTGTTATAATTGATGATGAGACAATCGACCGCATTCGTAAGATTGGCGTGATTATTGATGATAGATTAAAATTTGACTCTCACACTGACGATGTCACCAAGAAAATAGCCAAGAAGTACGGTATTCTCTGCCGATTGAAAATTGATTAAACTATTGCTAGAAAGATACAATTGTACAAATTAATCATATCTCCTTACATCGAATTCTGCCCTTCCACTTTGTTGTTAGCTAATCAAACACAAATATTGAGATTACAGCGTTTGAAGAATAAGATAATACGTTTGATCTTGAGATTTAACAGGTCCACTTCCTTCTCTTTTTTGTTAGATGCCCTACAGTGGCTATCGGTGAAGCAGTGAGTTGTGTTTTTGATAATGGTGTTCATTTTTAAAGTAATAAACGGTTTCCTGCCTCGATATTTGTGTAATCGAATCGAAAGTGGAAGTGATATTCATAGATATAACACTAGAAACGCGGATGATGTTGGAACAGCATATTTTTTGTACGGAGCTTCACAAAATTCGTTGTTTTTTAGAAGAATAAATGTTTTCAATTCGATGCCTATACCCATCAAACGTGCAGCAACACTAACAGATTTTAAGGGACAATGTATTTCACACATCAAAGCTGCCATTTGAACAGCTACTCTGTTAACTTTTTATTCTTGTCTAATTTTGTATCTTTACGATGTCATTACAACGGATATTTTTGTTTTGTTTATTGTTGAATGTTTCATATTTGTCATGGGGCACATACAAACTACACTTTTCGGCTCGATGATGATGATGATGGATTTAAAGTTTTAATTTGTTATTGTAATTTAGAGTAGTTTTTATTTTTTGTGTAGTCTAGAGGAGACAGGATTTATGTGTAGTCTCTGGAGAGAGGAGTTTTGAACGACTATGGAAAACAAGTCCTGCCTCGCTTGATTAGTTCTTGAGATATGCACACATTTGTGTTTTATTTGTATGGGAGCTCCCCTTTCCATGTCTCGAACCACCGTGGAAACACTTTTTGCCAAAAACCTCCACATGCCAAATTTGGTTTCCTTTACATGATTAGTTCTTAAGTTATGCAAAAATTTGATTTATTTGTATGGAAGCCATCCCTTACAGATAAGGGCGGTATCTCAAACCATCATAGAAAAATTTGTTGTCTCCAAAAACACTCACATGCTGGACTTTCTCCGGTCCCAAAAACTCCTGCATACAAATTTTCTTAACATTAGGAATAATTCTCATGTTTGGTTTAAAATTTGTGTTTTTTGTTCCACATGCCAAATTTGGTTACATTTGTTTGATAAGCTCTCGAGTTATGCATAAATTTGTGTTTCATTTGTATGGGAAACCCCCTTCCCCACTTCAGACGGGGGAAGGGTATCAAACAATCACAGGAACCTTTTCCGGTCCCAAGAACCCCTACGCACAAATGTTCATAGCAGTAGGAAAAATTCTCATGAGTGGTTAAATTTGTGTTTTATTTGTATAAGGCTCCCCTCCTCCTCTACCAGAAAGAGGAGGGGTTTCGAGCTACCGTAGAAACATTTTTTGCCTCCAAAATCCCCACATGCCAAATTTGGTTCCTCTTGCTTTCTAAGTTCTAGAGTTTTGCAGAAATTTCAGTTTCATTTGCATGAAAGCCCCCCTTCTAGGAGAGGGGAGGGTCTCAAACCATCATAGAAACATTTTTCGTCTCCAGAAAACCCCACATGCCAAATTTGGTCCCATTTACTTGATAAGTTCTTGAGTTATGCAGAAACCTCTGATTCATTTGTATGAGAGCCTTCCTTTCTAGAGAGAGGAGGAATCTTGAACTAACATAGAAACACTTCTCACATCCAAAAGCTCCCACATAATAAATTTGGTTTCGTGTGCTTGATTAGTTCTCGAGCAATACAGAAGTTTGTTAGTCATTTGAATGGGAGCCTCCCCTTCCAGAGATCGTTGGGGTCTCAAATTATCAGTAGAACCTTTCCCGGCCCTAAAACCTCCTGCAAACAAAATTTCACGCCGATCCGTTCAGTAGTTTTCGATTCCATAAGTTTCAGACAGACAGACAGGCAGATAAATTTTTATATATAGACTAGCTGATCCTGGTGCGAGCGTTGCTACGCCTGCATCTAAATGAATGAACATTACAAAGAACTGACGCTTTTTTTTGAATGCGTTTTTTTTTTGACTAAGAGGGGTTCAAACATCTATCAGAACATTCTTCTTACCTAGGCAATACACAGTTTGTGGCATAGTAACCTGGATAATTCTCATGTTTGGTTGAAATCACCATAGAAACATTTCTTGCATTCAAAAAACCCCGCATACCAATTTTGGTTCCATTTGCTTGAATAGTTCTCGAGTTATGCAGAAATTTGCGTTTCATTTGTATGGGAGCCCCCCCCCCCCCCCTTCAGAGAGCAGAGGGGTCTTTAACCACTATATATACATTTCTCTCCTTCAAAAATCTTCATCTGTCAAATTTGGTTCCATTTACTTAATTAGTTCTCGAGTTATGCAGAAGTTTGCGTTTCATTTCTTTGGGAGCCCCTCCCCCCCCCATTCAAAGTGCAGAGGGGTCTTAAACGTAACGATTATGATGTAGAAGGAGATGTTCGCTCATCACCATGAGGCACCAAGAGTGAACAACAATGTTTTTGGCTAGAATGAAAGATGTGAAGAGAAAGTGTTGAAAGGTCCGTCAGAGTGCGGCAGGTAGGAAAATTAACAGATGTTTTTGAAAATTGAGCGAAAGGGCATGTATCCAATGGTACTCGAACCATGGACGTCAATCTTTGCCTAACATCCCACTGCGGGGTGGGTTTGAAAGTGCCCCCCTCTCCAACCCCCCAACTTCAGAAGGCGGAAGAGTCTCAAATCACCATAGAAACATTTCTCTCCTTCAAAAACCTGCATATGCCAAATTTGGTTCCATTTGCTGGATTAGTTCTCGACTTATGCAAAAATTTGTGTTTTATTTGTATGGGAGCTACCCGCCCCCCTTTCAGAGGACAGAGAGGTCTCCCACCACGATAGAAACATTTCTCTCCTTCAAAAACTTTCATCTGTCAAATTTGGTTCCATTTACTTTATTAGTTCTCGCGTTATGCAGAAATTTGCGTTTCATTTTTATGGGAGCCCCCCTTCCCTCCCCCTTCCCCACCCCGTTCAGAGGACAGAGAAATCTTAAACCAGCATAGGAATATGTCTTTCCTTCAAAAAAATCCACTTGCCAAATTTGGTTCCATTTGCATTACTAGTTCTAGAGTTATGCAGAAATTTGTGTTTCATTTGTTTGAGAGCCCCCCCTCCCTCTTCAGAAGGCGGAGGGGTGTCAAATCATCATAGAAACATTTGTCTCCTTCAGAAACCTCCATATGCCAAATTTGGTTCCATTTTCTTGATTATTTCTCGATTTATGCATAAATCTGTATATCATTTGTATGGGATCCCACCCCTTCAGAATAGGGAGGGGTCTCAAATCAACATTGAAGTAGTATTTATCTTCAAACACCTCCACATGTCAAATTTGCTTCCAATTGCATGATTAGTTCTCCAGTTATACAGAATATTGTAATTCATTTGTATGGGAACCCCCCCTTTCAAGGCGGGGAGAGATCTGAAACCATCATAAAATCCTTTTTTGCCTTTAAAACCACACAGATGCCACATTTTGTTCCATATGCTTGATTGGTTCTCGAGTTATGCAGAAATTTGAGTTTCGTTTGTATGGGAGCCCCCCTTTACAGAGATGGGAGGGGTCTCTAACTATCATAAGAACCTTTTTCGGCTCCAAAAATCTCGGCATACAAAACTTCTCGCCTATCGATTCAGTAGTTTTCGAGCCTGTTAGGTTCAGACAGACAGACTGACGGAAATCTATTTTTATATATATAGATACAATAGATACAAAAAAAACATTGATATATAGGGTTTATAAACAAAAATGAAGGGAAAGGTTGACCCCGGCATGGTGGTTAACATACATACCCCTCACGCCATTGTCACGAATTCAAGTCACGCAAGACAAGTCACATAAAAATTCCCAAAGAATTAAAAAAAAAAACATGGAATCTGTGTGTTAACTTTTTTAGTTCAAATTCGTCTACTTTGTTTTGTTCGCCAATGAAGTTTATAACTTCTTCTACTATTCTAATTTGTATGCTTGGAAAAATGTCAAATTGCCATAGAACCATAGACTAACTCTGAGACCAAAAACATTTTTTTTCTTGGCTCAGTCAGTACTAGCACATCGGTCCCAAGCCTAATAATGCGCCCCTAGTAATGAACTCACACGAACACACTCTCAAATATTCTGTCAAAATAACACAGCAAATCAAAACAAAGACGCAAATATGTATAACAAGGTGCTGACTTCAAGGTGTACTTCGAATCAAGGGGTTCTACAACAGTGATCCAATTTCAAATCGCTAGTTGCACATTGGGTGTTGATAAAACCTCAGCATTTAGTTTGGCTTATCTGCAAAATAATTTCTTTTTAAGACGAACTACGAAAGATTTTTTTCTGGCGAAAATTAGACAAACATATTTTACCGATGCTCACTGTCGGTCTTTGCATCAAAAGCATATTACAGCATTAATAGATTGCGTAGTCAGTACACTTCTGTTGAAAATTAGAGTCAAAACAGAATAATTACCAGCCACTTGGAAATGCCTCATTGGTTCTGCCAATCTCATCTCTTTGTTAAGAATTAATTAAACCAAATGATGATTTTTTTACCACCCACTTGAGAACGTACGCACGGCACCTTAAAATGCCCATTAGTTTTCACTTCGTTCAAGTGGATATCCGCTTACGAAAGCGCAACAGACCGCGACGAACGACAAGCAACATATGGCCTACTAGGCAGGTCGTCGTGGAAAACGGAATTCATTCGACAGATGCTGCTGCAACGCACTCCACCCCCCCTTTCCGATCCGATCACCTTCGTCCACATCATCGACCAACCGCCGAACAAGCATAATCTGTTGTCACAGAACACATGCCACCGAGAACTTCATTAACATGATTTAAGCTGCTTCCCGACAACCCGAACTACCAGAGCAGAAGAAAACTGCATCGATGCCGCCTTCAACGCTGCTGTTCATCTTGAGAGAATATTACCGCAAACAACCGCAGCTCGTTTCGGTTCATGGTGATACTTACATCCTCAAGCAGTTCCATTGTAATGCTCCCCTTACAAAAAACCAACATTATATGTTACAACAATAACAATACACATGCTTCAATTTGTCACATCACTCTCCTCAACGATCGGACGCACATGCTTTCTCTTGCGCTCTCTTGGCTCTTTGTCGGCCAGCAGCACACGACCCTCCAAATAATGACGAAGAGAAGCGGCATATCAAACGACTCCTTCCTGCCTGCATTCTCATTTCCTGAACTTATTCATTTTCGACGGATTTAATCCTGACGGGAAAATCTGAGAGTGAGAGGTTACTACTCCCTCTCCCTCTCTGTATCGCTAGTTTTGTTTTGGTCTGGACTTTCTTATTGCTACTTGGAAAAGTAAACAACCACTGCATCGGTGGAGTTCATTTCGTTTTTCCATGCTCGGAGTTTGAGAGAGATGGGCCAAGCATAGTAAAACACGTTCGTTCATTCGAGGTATTCATTGGAGCTCGTGAATTACGGCTGTAGCTCAGTTTTCATGTAGTCAGAAATAAGGGACCTTAAGGGACGGAAAATGGGGGAACGAATCAACTGCCACTTATGGTTCAATGAATTCGTGAACATGTCAGACGGTTGAGTAGATTGACTTATCATTGTTTTTTGAGTATTTTTTCAATACGACGACGGCAACAATAAGATACTCTTATTCCTTAATTACTCTCTGCATTACTCTTCTGAATCGGCTTACGGTAATGGGATGTGATGTTAGCCTAGTCGCTTGATTCGGTCGATGTACAAATTATGTCATAAATTCAGTGAAAATAGCTAAATTCATGTTGATATCATGATGATCCATTCATGTTGACGCAATTGAGACACTATTCATCGATTAAAAGCTATGAACTTTCGTGAGATTCTCGATTTCTCGATAATTTTTTGGCAAACGTGAATTCAGTTGATTAAGCAGAAGAAGTTATTTTACAATTTTTCAAGTAACATTATAGGGTATGTGTCCCTTGACTCTGTTTAATATGTAGCAATTGTTTATTATTTTTGTAGTAATGTATACACAGATAAAAAAAAAAACATTGATTTTTCTGCGTTATCTAATGCACATAGAGGGAATGTTAGATTTGGCAGAAAGTAATGGGATATTTCTTGTAAATTTAAGCCAGATAACGCCTGAATCTAGCCTCTTGTATGAAAGATTGCAAACATTGTGGTGTGGCGCATGAAAAATTGCTAGCAATTTCGTTGTTATCGCCTCCTTTAGCTTGGAATTAAACGATGGGAAATTTTACATGCTTATTAAAATTAATTATCTTTTTCTGTGTAAATTATTTAAGTTGTGAAGGACATTCAATTAGTCATACGCTTGTGATACGTTCAACAGGGCATTTGACAAAATACTAAGTTAGTCTAAAAGTTTTGAAAGCGCCATCTATGGGGCAGTAGAAAACCCAAAATTTCTTTTTCATTTTACCATTTCTTCTTTCATACGAACGATCTCAAAATTTAATTTCAATTTAATTTACAAGCGATTTGAAATTGACGTGTCAGTGTGTTTTACCAAATGAAAAATTTCTTCCGATAAACCTTCCAAATCAATTCTTTGGTTTGGAAGATTTATCGACAACGATAGTGAAGGTATATAAAGAGCCTTCTCCGTCATTTCCAACCGTTCACCGATGGGTTTTGGAGTTTAAGCGTGAAGGTACGAGCGTTGAAGACGATCCACGCTCAGGACGTACAAAAAGTGTATCAACACCAGAAATCATAGCGAAAATACAGGAGATGGCTTTGGAAGGTCATCGATCGACTAAAGATGTGATAGCATAGGCATCTCACATCTGTCTGAAGTTTTGGGTTTGCACAATGGCTGCCGCATTTGCTAACAATGCAACAAAAACATGTTCGAATGCGACTTTCTGAGCAACATTTGGAACAATTTCGAAAAGATAAAAAGGGTTTTCTGCGTAGATTCATCACTATGGATAAGACTTGTGTCTACCACCATGAACTTGGATCAAAACAAGAGGCTAAGGAGTGGTGTGAATCAGGCACTTTGGCTCCGAAGCGAGTTCGTGTCCAAAAATCGGCCAAGAAGGTGTTAGCAGAAGATTTTTGGCATGCAAAAGGAATTTTATTGATAGATTATCTCCAAACTGGTATGACAATAAACTCTCATTATTATTGTGATCTTTACGAACAGTTGCATGAAGAAATTTGTGAAAAAGGGCCCGGCTTGCAGCAGAAAAACATCATTTTTCACAATTGTTACAATGCACCTCCTCACACAGTTCAAAGAACCATTGCGAAAATCAGTAAATTGGGGTACGAACTGTTGCAGCATCCAGATTCAGCTCCATTTGATTTCTGGCGGTTCTTACACCCCAAAAAATTCCTCCGAGGAGAGCATTTTTCTTCAAACAAAGAATTTATAGCTGTCGTAGAGGAGTTTTTTCAGGCTTTGCAGAAAGTCATTCGAAGGAATCCTGCTCGGTCGGCGAGAAAAATGGCATATGAAATGAAAATGCATCATAAATGCAAAATATACTGAAAAGGGATCTTGGATATGTGGTTTTTAAAAACCAGAGGAATCGTGAATGGACACGCAAAAATATTGCTGACAGAGTTGCCAGATCTCACCAGAAAAATGGTTTACTTTGAAAGTATGCCTGAACAAAGAAAATTATCGTATATATGGAGCAAGTCTTCGTGAAAGACAAGTTCACAAACTAAGGGTTGAACGAAACCAAAGCGTTTCTGCAGTTTGGAGTTGCCATATCCTAAAAGTAAATTAATTCACTGAACTTCAGTATCTGTAAATTCATACTAGGATTCTGGAGATACATGCTTGAAAAAATAGGCGAGTTGCAACAATGTTGTAAAGCATCTTAATTAAATATTAAGGAGAAAGATTTTAACTTCACTAGACACAATGTTAGTTTAATACTTAGTCTTGTTATTTATAGTGCAATGAGTAGAAGTGTTGTCAGAGTTTTTAACAGTGTAAAAGTTGAGACTTCTGATCTTATTAAAACCTACGCCCCGGGTCACCATCATCTTAGTTTGAGCCATTAACCCGAGCAAAGGGATATACCAAAATTATAACAAATTCTAATACCAAGTTATTATTATTTGATCATTGAATATGTTATCATTGAGGCTGAATAAACAGCTGAAATAACAAAAATATACTAGTTGAATCCTCCTGTTCAACATTGCTCTTGAAGGCGTTATGCGACGAGAGGTGTTTAACATGCGAGGCACGATTTTCATCAGATCCGGTCAATTTATCTGCTCTGCCGATGTCGTGGATATTGTCAGCAGAACATTTGAGGCGGTGGCAGAGCAGTATACCAGATAAAAGTGCGAAGCAAAGAAGATTGGGTTGAAGACCTTGTTGGTACAAGGTTCCCAAGGCACTGGAGAGGAGCAGCCACGAGCATTATGGAGGGATATTGTGTATCAGGCTATGTTATAGTATTGTGACGTAATGCCATGTAAATAATTAAAATACTAGGTTAATATCAAAATAATAGCTTATTTTATTACCAGTGAGAACATTTAGATAACAAATCCTGTATTCTGAGAAAAATTATTGAAATAGTTCCAAATTATGTTATCAATTAGAAATCAAATTCTTTGGTAATATGCCACATTTCTTGTTCAAATATGCTGGTAATAGGGTAATGGGATATTATGTTAGCCTAGCTCCTTCATTCGGCCTATGTACCACATGTGTCATTAATTTGTCGTTAATCTTCAAAATCATGTTGCTATAAGCTCGACCGATGTAATCCAAAGCAATTGAGACAATATTAATCAACTAACAGTTGCTCACTTTCGTGTAATTTTCGATTTCTTGAATTTTTGGGGCATCATGATTTCACTGGTTAAGCTGAACAGATGATCTACACGATCTTCAAGTGATCTAAATTAGACTTAATTGAATCGATAAAGCAAGTAATGCAGTCTGGATGTACAGAAAATAGTTAGACGTTACAAACTAACTGTTCACAAAGCTAAAATAACGATGATTTTACAAGAAAATCCGAGACCCAATGTTGGGGACATATTTTTCTGTGTTTTCCCAACTATGGCCTGTTGTATCAATCACGTTGTAAAATGTTGTTATTGGTAACATTTCAAGTGGAAATGCATTAGTTTGCGGTTGTTTATATTCAAGTGGCTCATCTAAACACAAACTAAAGGAACAAAATCATTGTATAGTGAATTATGATGTTTTCATAATTTAATGGCGGATAAAACAAATATGAACATTATTTAAGTGTTTCGAGGCAGTTTTACTTTAGTTTGTTTTGTGAAATGTTGTATTAAGTAAATCGAATCCACCAAGCAATGCCCTGAATCATAAAATTAGAAAAAAAACGTACATAGACTGCATTTAGTAATAAATTCATCGAATGGAACGAATTTGCATCCACAAATAGACCCAATTTGGTGCTCATAGACCGACATTAAATCCTTTCTCTTCGAATGTTTCTGACTTTATAAAAATAGTTATGTAACTTTTCGTGATACATGCTACCAAAAATCTTATCAAACTTATCTTAGCAAGTGTCTGACTAGTTGAATCTCGCTTACAGCTTAAATACTTTATGAGTTACAGTAAAAAATGTAAGCGTTCATTGCGTAATAGGCTGAGTTAATGGACACACACCCTATTTATAATTTCTCGAGTATTCCCCGACGGTGGATCTACTCAACGCCAACGAGGAGTTTCCCGACACTTTATGACGGTGAGCTATTCAGCTCCAATCTACGCTTCTGACGACTCGAGCTGTCCCCGGCGGCCAACGCTGACGGAAAGTTTTCCGGCTATGGGATGTTCGACGCCGATTAATGCGCGAATTAAGAAAAGCGACTATTTCCTAATGAATGGTAAAAAACGGAAAAATGTATTTGTAGCATGAGAAAGAACCCATAGCAAATTTACAAACACATTCCACTGGCAGCAAATTATAATTACGCATAAAAAAGCACACCTTCTGTGTCTCTATGTTCAGTCTCTCTACTCGTTACCACTTTTTACCCTGCACAGTGAAACCCGTACCGACCGCAGTGCTTTATGTTTATTAGGCAAAACACCCAATTTGGTAAAACTGCAAAGGATGCATTTATTGATGTCGCCCCAGCTGTCTCATAGGATAACTGTATTCGATAAGCCCTATAAATAAGAAACGCCGAAATATACAGCAAGAATTATTCGCTGAGCTCGACCCAACCGGAGGTTCTCCGATCATTGGCCAATCGACTACTCTCAACAAAGTAATAAGCTTTCTTCACTCCTGCGGGTTAAGACCTGCAGGTTTCAAAAGAAAGTCCAGGCATGAAGTCTACACCCGTTTTATTGCAATCACTTCGAAACATAGTTTATATTTAACAAACTAAATTGCATTGACGCTAGATCCAGCCAAAACAGTTCTTCGTCATCCTTGTGGTGCTTTTTGATCAAGACGGCAACTTCTGGGAGACACTTCGTATTGTAGATCTCGCCGTTCACTGCCATTACAAGCAAAATATCTCTCGAATTACAAAACTTGTTATTTTGAAATACATGGGAATACCTTAGAGGTACTATTTGGTATTGTCTTACCTCAATTTGGTATTCGCATAACATTGTGGGAACAATTTTATGGTATTATCCTCTTAATCTGAGCTCCTTAATACCAAGGCCAGCTATCAAGCTATTCGGTTCTGCTCGGGTTATGGTCACCGCACCGACCTCCCGGTGCAACGCACGGAAAGAAGTGGCCACCTTGCTTTCAATCCTCCGTTTGAGCTTCTGTTGAATCCTCCGGTTGCTTAAAGCGGTTGGACGGCTGAAACCAGGCTTCCACTCGATAGACTCTCCCTGCTACAGAAGTGCCAGAATCTTGTAGATGTTTTCGCGAACGAATCAAAGCCTTTTTAAGGCCAAGATGGAGCATAGCGGTACGCACAAACCATTGATCGAAGTTGTTTCCCTATTTTTGCCATAGCTGTCCTAAACTAACCGATGGAGCTGCCAAATGGTCATAGTAAAGTATGACCCATTCAGAATTGAAACAAACATTTTTGATTCTTACAGCAATCCTAGTGGTCGGATTTGTAAACTATGGCATCTTATGTGTTACCTATAACAATAACAACATCAGAAGTTTTTTTTTTCGAGGTGCAGTTCGAACGTGTTTCAGAGAAATACAAAATGGAAAAAAATGGAAATGTAAAAATAATTGTTTGCAATCATTTGGAAAATCCCTTCGTGGTCTGAGCCAAAACTTGCTAAGGTGTGGGGTTTTTCCCGAAATATCGTGTGGCATGTTTTGAGAAAGTACAGAAAAACTTTGTCGAGGGATCGCAAGCCTCAAATTGAAAACTGTATTATCAGGTATTGACAAAATTCAATGGCTGCCTCCTCATGGATGATGAAACCTATGTAAAGGCCGATTTCATACCAATTTTACCGGGACAAAAATTTTACTTGGATATGGCTCGGAGAGATATTCCTGCCGAATTCAAGTTTGTGTTTGCATATAAATTTGCACGTAAATACACGATTTGGAAAGGCTGCGGTAGGAAGACCAAGGTTTTCATCACTATTAAGACATTTAATTCACCAGATCCCACAATGAACCTGTCATGTTTTGACCAGATCTTGCATGCTGTCATTACAGTGAAACAGTGCTACGATGGTATGAAACCAACGGGATTCAGTTTATACCGAAACACCTCAATCCACCAAACTGTGCCAAGCTCAGACCAATAGAGAGATTTTGGGCTATTATGAAGAGGAAGCTGAAGGTGAACGACAGTGTCGTCAAAAGCATCAATGAATTGAGAATCAAGTGAAATAAGATTGCCGAAGCGATGAATGAGAATAGTTTACACCGGTTAATCTAACGTATTCCGGGAAAAGCCCGCAAATTTCTACGAAATCGAGTTGATTTTTTTTTTTTGTATTTTCCCCTCTAAAGTTCACATAAAGTCGAACATTTAATACTATTTTGCTGATGTATATCTGAAATATGCGCAAAAGTCTATGTTCCAATTCAAACTGGGCCACACCTTTTACAGGCAACTAGTACATATTGACTACTGATTGGTGTATCGATCACCAGGTTGCAGGGTAATCGCATGAAAAATCGGTAGATTTAGTCGCCTTTTTTTGAACGCTTTACTCATTGCTTCATTCAGCTACCCAATTGGTCCTCACGTCATTTTCGTAACGCGTCCGCCAATTACGTTCCACATATATTCATCACGACACCTTCGGTGTTTTCTGGTGTCTCCTCCACTGGTATCAAGTATTATACCTGAATCGTGGGCTTCCAAAGACTACGTGCTCTGGTGTCTTTTGGATATCTACGCACTCCAGAAGGAGAGGGAAAACCGCTTGTCCGAACATCTAAAAATATTTCTATAGCAGCAATGACCTGACAGAAGTAGCGTCTGGTGCAAGTGAATTTCACCGTGCTTTCTGTTCATCCACGTGGAAACGTTTGGGATCAACCGGTGTGTCCACCTTACATTCACCGCTTTATCCCATTCATTATGCCACATCCTCATGGCGTCAGTTCGTGTTCTTCTTCAAATTCACTCTAGTGGATCTGCTCAAAAAGCACTCCTGATCCTCCTCCAACAATAGTATAATGAATATCATTCTGGCTATGACCCAGTTCGCTTCAAATGATATTGTCCGATAGGCGCTCACCACCCTCATGATCAACCACCTGTTCAAACATGACCAGTTTTTTCGTCCGCATCCAGTTTTCCACAGTATCTTTTGCCTCGGTTGCGAGTACCTTCACCTCTTCTCATGATTCCCTGAATACTAGAAGAACAACATCGTCCGCGAAACCGACCATTCTCACATCCCTGGAAAGGTCCGGCTGTAAAATTTCATCGCCCGCTGTGATTGTCAGTCGTCTCTCTCCCTTATCAGTCTCGTAAAGCAGCGTCTGGTTCTGAAAGTAGCTCTTTAATAATCTGCAGTGGTACTCTGGGACCCTAATGCTGTGCTTCCCAGGTAGCGCTATTGAATATATTCTTCACGTCCAGGGTGACGAACGCGCAATAGCGATTTCCTCTTCTCTGTTTACTCTGTTCCGTCTCCACAGCTTCCACTACTGTTCGGATGGCATCCACTGTGGACCTACCTTTCCGGAAACCGAACTGAATGTTCGATCGGTTGTTCTCGCTCTCCCTGTACTTAGTGAGCCTGATAGGGATTATTTTCTCCAAAAGTTGCATACGGTCAAATGGTCACAGCTGTCAAAATTCACTGTGATACCGTGGTTGGCTTTTGATGTTCTGCTTTGTTCGATTCTCTTCTGATTAATTGACTAGGAATTAAGGGCTGTTCATTTTATAAAGTGGACATTTTTGTAACGCGATACACAGCAGAAGCTTTACTCAATTAGAGTTCTGATTATTCGAAAGTACTACAAGGAACTGTCTTGTAGACATAGGGTAACGGGATGTAATGTTAGCCTAGCTCCTTGATTCGGCCTATGTACCAAAAATGTAATTATTTCTTCGATAATCAACAAAATCATGTTGCTATCAGCATGACCGATTTGTTTCAAAGCAATTGAGACATAATTAATCAATTTATACTAGTTAACTTCCGCGTAGTTTTCGATTTCCTTGACTTTTTAGACACCATGACTTTACTGGTTGAGCTGAACAAATTGTCTATCTTTGAATGATCTAAATTTACCGAAATTGAACCTATAAACCGAATAATGCAGCCAAGATGTACAGAATATAGTCACATGTTATAAACTTACAGGTCACATTAGTAAAATAACAATGATTTAACAAGCAAACGGTAGACATAATGTTAGGGACATATTTTTTCCTAGGTTCCCATCTATGGCCTGATGAATGGAAAGCGTAATAAAAATGTTGTTATTGGTAACATTTACAATACTAATGTCTGAGTTCCGGTTGAATGTTGTTCATATGGCTCATCTTATAATGTTTTGATTGTCGAATGACCGCTAAATCATATGTAAAAATCACTTAAGTGTTTCTTAGCAATTTAAGTATAGTTTGATTTGTGATATAGTTTGTTGGGTAACGCAAATACAGCTGGGAACGCATTGAATCAGAAAACCAGGAAGAAACCCGTACGAAGATTGCATTTTATAAAAAATCAATCGAATGGGACGAACTTGCATCCATGATTAGACCCAATTTGATACCCATAGACCGACATTAAATCCATATCCTTCGAAAGTTTCTGACTTTATAAAACGAGTTGTGTAGCTTTTCCTGATACATACTGCCAGATGGCTTATTAAACATATCTTAGGAATTGCATAGCTAGTTAAATTTTGTTTCCAGCTCAAATACTTTATGAGTTACAATGAAAAATGTAATCGATTGTTGCATATTAGGCTGAGTCAAGGGACACATACCCTACATATTTAATTTTTTTTACAGAAATCTGTAAAATTTTACCAAATTTTCAACAGCTGAACCGATTTTGCAGATTTCGGTAAAATTTTACAAATTCCGGTAATTTTTTTAAAAATATCTGTTAATTTTCACCAACATCCGCTGTTCAGAATTCGAGTTTTATGTAAAAAAAAACTATAAGTGCGTTTTGCTTAAGTTGTGGAAAAATCGAAAAATGGTGAGCTCAAAAGGTAAATTTGATTGTATTTTGCATTTTTGTTTTTACCCTATGTGAAGTCATCATTCATTATATATATATATATATTTATATATATATATATATATATATGTATGTATATGTATATAAATATATATATATATATATATATATATATATATATATATATATATATATATATATATATATATATATATATATATATATATATATATATATATATATATATATATATATGAATAAATATATATATATATATATATATATATATATATATATATATATTGATATTTATATATATATATATATATATATATATATATATTGATATATATATATATATATATATATATATATATATATATATATATATATTTATAAATATTCCAAAAGACACCGTATATGACCATAATTCCTTTTGTTTTTCAACAGCATACTGTGAACTATCTGCCATGATCAAGAAGCAGATGTAGCCCTGTCAACCCGCAAAAGGAGAAGAGATGAGTTCAGCTTCTATTATCAGAAAAATCGAACTCAGTACGAAAGGTTGCCAAGAAACTGGGAGTATCCGTTAGATTTGTTCAAAGCGTCAAAAAAAGAAACAACATCAGGACAAACAAGAAGCAAAAAACGCAAAAAATGATAATCTACCAAATTGTCCTGAATTGCATCTGATTGAGCGCTACTGGGCAATCATCAAGCGGAACATATGAGAGGATGGCAGAGAGGCACAATATGTCAATCTATCCATCCACATATATAAAAATGAATTTCTGTCTGTCTGTCTGTCTGTCTGTCTGTCTGTCTGAACCTAACAGACTCGAAAACTACTGAACCGATCGGCGTGAAATTTTGTATGCAGGGATTTTTGGGGCCGAAGAAGGTGTTAATGATAGTTAAAGACTCCTCTCTTCTCTGGAGAGGGGCGCTCCCATAGAAATGAAACACTAATTTCTACATAACTCGAGAACTAATCAAGCAAAAGAAACCAAATTTAACAGGTGTGAGTTTTTGAAGGCAAGAAAGGTTTCTATGGTAGCTTGAGAACCCTCCCCGTCCTAAAAGGGGGAGCTCCCATACAAATAAAACACAATATTCTGCACAACTCGGGAACTAATCAAGCAAACGGAACGAAATTTAGCATGTGGTGGTTTAAGACAAAAAATGTTTCAATGTTGGTTTGAGACCCCTTCCCATCCTTAAGGGGGGGAGGGCTCCGATACAAATGAAAAACACTATTCTGCATGACTCGAGAACTAATCAAGCAAATGGAACCAAATTTAGTATGTGGTTGTTTTTGTATTCAAAAAATTGTTCTATGTTGATTTGAGACCCCTCCCCTTACTGAAAGGGGGGAAACCATACAAATGAAACGAAAATTCTTGCATAACTCGAGAACTAATCAGGGAAATGAAACCAAATTTGGCATGTGGAAGTTTTTGAAGGAGGGAAATGTTTCTATGGGGATTTGAGACTCATCCGCCGTACGAGGAGGGAGGGGAGAGAGGGCTCTCAAAAAAATGGAACACAAATTCCTGAATAACTCGAGAACTAATAAAGCAAATTGAACCAAATTTGGAATGGACGAGTTTTTTTAGGCATGAAATGTTTTTATGGTGAATCAAAGCCCCGCCTCCCTCTAAAAATGAGGGCTGTCATACATACGAAACACAAATTTAAACCAAACATGAGAACTATCCCTACCGCTATGCAAATTTCTATGCAGGGGTTTTTGGGTCCGGGAAAGGATCTTATTATAGTTCAACACCCCTCCCGCCTTTAGAAAGGGGGGCTCCCATGCAAATGAAAAACTATTTTCTGCATAACTCAAGAACTAATCAAACAAAAGGTACCAAATATGGCATGTGGAGGTTTTGTAGGCAAGAAATGTTTCTACGGTGGTTTGAAACCCCCTCCTCTTTGAAAGAAGGGGCTCTCATACAAATGAACCACGAATTTGAGCCAAACATGAGAATTATCCCAACAGGTATGATTATTTTTATGCAGGGATTTTTGGAGTCGAGAAAGCTTCTTATGATGATTCGAGACCCCTCCCGCATCTGGAAACACGAATGAAACACGAATTCCTGCATAACTCGAGAACTAATCAATCAAGTGGAACCAAATTTTGGATGTGGGGGTTTTCGGAACCAAGAAATGTTTCTATGGAGGTTTGAGATTCCACCCCTCTTTGGAAGGGGTGGGCTCTCATGAAAATTAGACACAAATGTCAACCAAACATGAGAATCATACCTACTATTATGAAAACTTATATGTAGGGGTTGTTGAGGCCAGAGAAGGTTCTTATGATGGTTCGAAGCTCCTTTCCCGCCTGGAAGGGGAGGACTTCCATACAAATGAAACACAAATTTCTGCAAAACTCGAGTTCTTGGAATTGGAGTTCTTCAAATGGAACCAACTTTGGAATGGGGGAGTTTTTGGGCATGATTTTTTTCATAGGTGGTTCAAGACGCCGTCCCTCTGGAGAGGGCGAAGGAGGGCTTTAAGACCAATGAAATAGACATTTGAACCAAACATGAGTATTATCCATGAAACTAAAACACAAAATGTGTATTTCTCGGTAAAGAAGTATATTCTGATAGAAGTTTGAACCCCTTTTAAGTCAAGAATTGCAAGATAAAATTACGTACAAACTGATAGGATACGCCTGCGTTTGTCTTTGCAATGTTTCTACGCAGAAAGCAAAACCGGTAGAAACAACCGGTTCAAAGGTTAAATTAATAACACAAACCTTTTTTTTTGCACAAATAACACACACAAACAAACAAAAATATTTTAACCAGATTCATTCAGAAGAATTCTATTAATTTTTCATTCATTTAGTCGCATGCGTTGCAAGGCTCGCACCAGGTTCAGCTAGTATAAAAATAGATTTCTGTCTGTCTGTCGGTCTGTCTGTCTCAACCTAATAGACTCGAAAACTACTGAACCGATTGGCGTGAAATTTGTATGCAGGGATTTTTGGGGCCGAGGAAGGTTCATATGATGGTTTGAGACCCTTCCATTCACTGGAAAGGGGGGCTCTCATACAAATGAAACACTAATTTCTACATATCTCGAGAACTAATCAAGCAAAAGAAACAAAATTTAGCATGTGTGAGTTTTTAAAGGCAAAACAGGTTTCTATGGTAGCTTGAGAACTCTTCCCGTCCTAAAAGGGGGGGCTCCTATACAAATAAAACAAGCAAATGGAACCAAATTTAGTATGTGGTGGTTTCAAGACAAAAAATGGTTCTATGTTGATTTGAGACCCCTCCCTTGTCTGAAAAGGGGAGATCCCATACAAATAAAACACAAATCCTTGCATAATTCGAGAACTTATCAGGGAAATGGAAACAAATTTGGCATATGGAAGTTTTTGAAGAAGAAAAATGTTTCTATGGTGATTTGAGACTCTTCCGCCATATGAGGAGGGCGATCGGGGTCTCTCAAACAAATGGAATAGAAATTTCTGCATAACTCGAAAACTAATAAAGCAAATGGAACCAAATTTGGAATGTGGAGGATTTTGGAGGCAAGAAATGTTTCTATGGCAGTTCAAGACTCCTTCCCTTGTTGAAGTGGGGGGTTGGCGAGATTATACAAATGAAACAAAAATTTATGCATAACTAGAGAACAAATCAAGCAAATGGAACCAAAATTGGCGTGCGGGATGTTTTTAATGCAAAAAATGTTTCTATGGAAATTCCAAACACAAATTTCAACCAAACATGAGAATTATCCAGATAACTAAAACACAAACTGTGTATTTCTCGGGTGAGAAGAATGTTCTGATAGAAACTTGAACCCCTTCTTAGTAAAAAAAACTCTTTTCAAAAACACAACAAACACTCGCACCAGGGTAAGCTAGTGAGTTCATTAAAATGAAGTCATCTGCTAGCCGGAAAGTATCGTAGAGACTGGTGTAAAGACTCATGAAGGGTATTTGTTAAAAAAAACGCATGAGTTGCATATCTAGGAGCATTTTCGTGAGAGAAATATTTGTTTCCGTAATACGGAGACCACAACGGTTATCACACATAAAACCGTTTTAGAATGTGAGTACTAAAATATAAAACATCTGAAGCAGAGTCAAAGACTGAAGGCTTATAAAGCGAAAAGGGTTTTCTAACGTGGTGAGAGGCGATATTTTAATGCAAAAAGTCGTGCTGAGGAGTTTTACATCAATTGTTGCAAACATTTTCTGGTATCATAATGGACGACGAAACATACGCACTCTAAGACTTTAACAGCTTCCTAGAGTCTAGCTTTTTATACCGTCATGCAGAGGAACGCTGTGTCCGAACATTTCCAGATGAAGAATGTGTCCAAATTCCCGAAAAAGTATTTGATTTGGCAGGCCATATGTTGTTGTGGTAGAAAATCTAAAGGTTTTGTCTCTACCGGCACTATCTTTAAGAATGTGTATGAGAAATAAGGTCTTCAAAAGTGGCTGCAACCAGTTATCAGAAGCCACGACTCTCCAGCTCTGGAAGTTTTGGCCTAAAGGGCGATACGGTCAAAATTTGGTCAATATCAACTTGACGTATTTCATTCAATTTTGCATTTAAAAAACCTGAACACCCCTCATTTTGAAGGTGTGTGTGTGTAGAATGTTGCTCCTATTTTGATTTTGGAATTCACTCTTCAGTTGTCAAAATGCCGTCCAAGCAAGAAGAGCAGCGTATCAAAATTTTGCTCGCGCATCGCGAAAATCCAAGCTACTCGCACGCAAAGTTGGCAAAATCGCTAAAAGTTGCCAAACCAACCGTTACAAATGTAATTAAAGTGTTTGGGGAACGTTGTGTCGACAGCCAGGGAAGTCTGGATCGGGAAATCGAAAACCGGAAGCCGCTGAGACGACAAAGAGTTGTTGCCGGTAGTTTCAAGCGAAACCCTAACCTATCTCTCCGAGATGCCGCAAATAAGCTGGGTGTATCGTCTACAACCGTGCATCGAGCCAAAAAACGAGCCGGACTATCGACTTACAAGAAGGTAGTGACTCCAAATCGCGATGATAAACAAAATACGACGGCCAAAGCGCGATCCCGGAGGCTGTACACGACGATGCTGACGAAGTTTGACTACAAGCAGCTTCCGGGACAGGAGTTTTATACGGCAAAAGGAAGGGGAAAGGTAGCAGATATTTTCAAGCACACGAAACTGTCAAAGTTCGCAAAGAAATATCTGGTTTGGCAAGCCATCTGTACCTGTGGCTTGAAAAGCAGCATTTTCATAGCTTCCGGAACTGTCAACCAAGAAACTTACGTGAAAGAGTGTTTGAATAAACGTCTGCTGCCTTTCCTGAAGAAACACGGTTGTTCCGTACTGTTTTGTCGGATTGGCATCTTGCCATTACGGTAAAGGCCATGGAGTGGTACGCCGCCAACAACGTGCAGGTGGTTCCCAAGGACAAGAACCACTCCCAACACGCCAGAGCGCCGCCCAATTGAGAAATACTGGGCTATTGTCAAGCGGAACCTAAAGAAGACCAAAAAACTGCTAAGGACGAGCAGCAGTTCAAGGCAAACTGGCTTTCTGCGGCGAAGAAGGTGGACAAAGGTGGCTGCACAAATCTGATGGCAGGTCAAGCGTGAAGGCCCGGCAATTCGGATTTGGAAAAGCGGAAGCCTAACTGAATATTTTTCCTGAATTTTATACTAATTGAACTTGAAAAAGAAATTTAATTTGATTTTTTAAATAAACGATTTCACCGATTTACACGCGTTTTCCCTTGACCAAATTTTGACCGTATCACCCTCTAATCTGGCCTCTTGTCACTATACGAAATCCGTCCTGGAATGGTATAAGGTAGAAGAGGTCAAATACGTGCCAAAACAGCAAATCCACCAAGTTGTCCAGAACTTCGCTCAATAGAGAAGTACTGGGCTCTAGTTAAGCGGAAACTTTTCGAAACTAAGAAGAAAGTGAATGGTACCGATGATGGTACTGATTCCAACTGATTCCAATGTAGATATAACTCTATTATTGTGAAATAAACAGTTGGTTTTGTAGAAATGTTTTGGCTGCTATTATTTTGGTGTCCGAAATTTAACGTGGACAGACTTTATATTGGTTAATTCAAAATAACTTACAAAACACCTTACACAAACATACATGAAATCCATTGCAGGAACATAATAATAACATAATAATGCAGGAATATAATCTGTAGATCTTAAACTCCAATTCTTTGAATGTTTTGGTGTAATCAATTCGGAAGACCCCCTCGTGATTATAACACCGTGATAAATTTCCAGCAATGATGTTTCATTATATGATTATATTAAACTCAATGGCTCATTAAATGTATCTTATTCTCAATCATCAAGCAAATTAAGAAGTAAAAAAACAGGATCTATAATGCAGTAATTTCCCACATCAAACCTCAATCTATCCAAACCTATCGCCATCATATGAATAACGAACGAATTCATCCTAAAATTTCGAGCAGTTCACGCTCCCTCCATGGACGATCCAATTTCAACAGCTCAACCCTCGCGAATGTCCTTTTAACCCACCCGAAGCACAACAACAGGATTCATTCCAACCAATCGTACACAAACGCTCTCTCTGTCGTCATTCTCTCTCTCACTCTCCATATTCTCCCCCATCAGCCGAACCGAATCCGCGCGGCATTCTCGCATCATCTCTCGTTCATGCTCCGAAAAACCCGAGAGTCCCGAACCCTCATCCCTCATTGGAGTATAGCACAACAAAACTGACGATCCGCGCGCCGCCTTTGCACTGGCAACCATTGCACAACCAGGGTCAGTCTATCGCGTGAAGGTTCAACGTTCAGATCGACGACGACGGGTTTAGATTCAGCTTCCGCAGCAGACTCGAATGTTCGTAGGTATCCTATCGAGAGTGCGTTTCGCAGTGCAGTGCAATTCGATTAACGGTCGTCCTTGCGACTGGCTTGGGTGTGCGTGTGGGTGGTGGTCGTGAAGTGGTGAAAATCTGTGCATCGTAACTCGACGGAAACACGTGTGCGTTCTGCCGACTGTGACCGGGATGCGCTTTTTGTGACGACTGCAGCAGTTGATTGCATCGTGTGCTGTTGAAGTTGCTGTGTATGTCTCTGATTGATGATGATCCCGCATGGTTCGGTTTGACGGGATTCAGTGAGTTTGTCTTGCTCGGGAAGATGAATGGAGTTTGATGGGTGATTGAAGTACCTGTCGCTCAAGCTATCTCTCCATCTCTCGCTCGGATCGGTGAAGATTGGGTCGGTGATTTTTGCGGCCAGAAGGATCAATTAGATTGTTTCGTTTTGATCCGCTCGGAATTGGACTTAGGAGAGCGATAGAATATTTTTCGAGAAGGTTCTGAGGTGAATTACTTTTCCGCTTTCGGATAAATTCTCGAAAGAAGGGAAAACAAACAAAACAAGTCCCCAAATCGAAAGAAGCAGGAAAGTGTTGGAGACGTGATTTCCTATCTGTTTTTGTTTGAGCTTACGTCAAAGACTTTCCGGGACGGGCCAGGTTTTTTGCACAGGGCTCAAGTATACGACGTACTTGGATACAGAAGGTAGTGAAAGGAGAGAAGCTGGTTTCAAGTGCCCTGATGAAGGATAGCTTGCACTTACACCGGGGATCTCTTGAAAAGTGAAATCCGATAACAATACAAAAAAGTGATACCGACATCGACAGTGGCCGAGGCCGAGCTGTCAGTTGCAAACAACGACGATCCGGCGATTCGAAACAAGATAACCGAGAGTGCAAAAACATCGGTGAAAATTTTGATTGATTAGGGTTCAGATTTGGAGCCTCGCGCGTGTACAAGTAACCGAGTGTGTTTCAGAATTTTCCGTTGGCAGGCTCTTGTCACCGTAGAAGTAGCAGTAAAAGCAGTAGAAGGCGAAAATGTTGGATATAACTGCTCATCATTGTAGCCGTTGGATGGCGTTGCTGATGTTGGTGCTATTTGTACAAGGTAAGAGGACTTGTCACTGGAAAGTTGTTGGCCAAGAAGGAAAAAATTTCAGTCTGTTGTAGAGGCCAAGGCGTCAGTTTTTCAGAAAGCCGAAAACCACCAGATTTGCATATTTATGCAAATCTCTGTGTGTTCGTCGGAGATGACAGCCAGTGTTCGAGGGCGGGCGGGAATGGTGGACTCGCTGGAGCCGAATGCTCTTCTGGGATTGGGAATGCTGATGATGACGATGTTGGTTTCTTTTTTTTTTTATTTGCACCTTTCAAGTTGGGAAAATGGTTCGTTTTTTTCTTCAGTAGGTGTGGTTTTAGATTAGGGAGTTTCTCGTTTAGATTGCCTCTGCTCATAAGTGTGAAACTGTCAGGCAATTGTTAGGTAATGAAGAGAACTTTTTATCGTCATATGGATTGGCAATGTGAATGAAAGAACAAGCACAAAGAAAGAACAAATTGACGAAGAAATGGGCACTTTCGTGAAAACGCGATTTAAAATTAAACACAACACTTGTGGTTCTTACAAATCAAAAAAGTGATCTAAAAGAGCACAAGTCTTATTTAGGTTTACAAAAATTGTAAGATTTAGTTAGAGGTAACTTGTTGTAGGTTTTAATATGTGCAATAATTCGGGTATAATTTCAATTGGAAAACTAAGAAAATAACTTGATCACTTGTGGTTTTCCTAGTTTTCAATAACTTTTTTTTTAAATAAATAAATAAAAACTAAACAAGTTTTTAAACCATCATTAGTGAACTCGAGCAAATTAAGTTGAATTCCACGACAGAAAGCTTTTCTCTTTGATAAAATAAAAGCTTTCTGTCGTGGAATTCAACGGATTTTGCTCGTGTTTACTAGTGATAGTTAAAAAAAGTGTTTCAGTTTTTAATTTTTAATTTTTTGAAAAAAAGTGATCAAGTTAAATGTCAGTATAAATTGTCCTAGTTTTCCAATAACAATCGTTCTACTTAACCGCTGGTATAAGTGTTTTATAATTTCAAGTTTACAAATAATTTCAGCGTTACACACACGTTTCCAAAGCTATCGATCCACCGGCAATTTGAAAATTTGTTTGCACATTTCTGAATGACATAGCATTAAAAAAGTGCTCAGTTTTGTGTTTCCGTAGAGCGGAGTGACTTCGACCGCCAAGTCCGATATTTATTCAATTTAAAATTATCCTTCTCCAAGTGCCTGCATTTTTAAAGCTTTGAACCATATATATTCAACATTAATTAGGATATATACAAGTCAAGTAGTGTTTTGGTCTGATTTAGCGACATTTAATTACGCAAAGGACACTTTAGAATGATACAAAAGTAAAAATGTATGTTTCGTGCCGAAAGACATGAATCCGCCGAACTGCCCGGAGGCACGGCCAATCGAGATTTTTTGGGCTGTAACCAAAGCAAAGGTACGAAAATTCATAAAACTAGCGGACGACATCCAAAATTTTTAAAAAGATTGGCCAAAAGTGGTCAAAATGGTGGGAAGTACCACTGTGCAGAAGCTTATGGGGCATGTTCGAGGAAGAGTTAGGAGTCTTGGCTATGATTGAATATTTTGATTAAACGAGAGTAAAATATCATGTAAAACACAAATACAAATATGATTTGCCAAATAAAACTATAAAAACTAAAATAAACATGACTTTTTTGTTATTTTGAAAAAGTGCTTATACTCTCTGGAACAGTCTATATGCAATATTGTTTGAATTAACCCTTATTAAGCGTTATTATACAAGCAATTTGGTGTGTTCTGATTAAATTGGTGCTCAGATTGAGAAGAGTAGAAATTTTTTTTTTGAGATGTGTTAGGGCGCCCAAACTGTCCTGGGGTTTAGAACTTAAGATCTACAGTTGTAACAGTACTTTTATCCGCTTTACAATGTTACGATATATATTCAAACATACCCTGGATGACCAACAGAAATTATGAGATAATCTTTGGACATCCATGCCAAACAAACAAAACGTACTTTGTATAGCTCATACATCTAGTGTTACAATTGTTGGCTTTAAGTTTAGAATGACCTAAAACTAACAATATTTTATTATGATGTCTGTGAACGTTTTAGAATATTCATTGAATAAGTTTGAATAGTTATCGTAGTTTCGTATAGCCCAAGAGGCTACGGTTACAACTGTAAATCTTAAGTTCTGTACTCAAGTCAGTTGATATGAACTTGAGCATCCCAAGATAATCTGATTATGATTGGTGACTTTTAAGAAGATTCTCTGAATGTGTTTGAATACATATCGTCATCTTTCATAGATTATAAAGCAAATGTTACGACTGTAGTTCTTATGTTTTGGATTTAAAGATAGTTTGGATGACCTAGAATATCCCAAGATTGTCGCATTATGTCAGATCACCTTCTACACTATTCATTGTGTATTATTAAACACATATTGCTCTTTTGCATACTCCAAAAACTTACTGTTGCAACTCTATATCTTAAGTTCTGAACTCAAGTCAGTTTATATGACTTTGAACATCCCAAGATAATCTGATACTAACTGGTGTACTTACAGAAGATTTACTGAATGTGTGTCAGTTGCACAGAAAATTTTCGAAGTGCATATCGTCACCTTTCATAGGTTATAAAGCTACCGTTACGACTGTAGATCCTAACTTCTGAACTCAATGGCAGTTTTTGTGATCCTAAACAGCCCCAAATATTACAATCTGTTTACCAACCAAAAGACTCACTTGAATGGGTAAAATACATATTGTTACTTTGTTTAGTCTAAAAAACTACAGTTACAGTTGTAGATTTTATGTTTTGATTTCCAGGATAGTTTGGATAACTTAGAGAATTATCTCATAATGTCTGTTGGTCTTCCAGGATGTTCAATGAATATGTTTCCATACACAGCATAGCTTTGCATAGCCCAGAAAGCTTTTGTTGCAACTGTAGGTCCTATGTTATGATCTCAAGGATAGTTTGGATGATCCAGAATATATCATCTTGCTCTATGATGTTTGCTGACCTTTAAGAATACTAATTGAATATTTTTTAGTATGTTTGAATATTTATTGTAACTTTGTATTGCCTAAAAAAACTGTAGATCTTAAGTTCTGAACGCTAGGACAGTTTAATTTACCTAGAGGAACAGAAAGTTATAAAATATTGACTGTCGAAAATATATATAAAGACCTTATATAGCCCAGAAAGCTACTGTCACAACAGTAGATCCTATGTTCTGAACTTAAGGACAGCTTGGATGACCTAGAATCTCCCAAGTTTGTTGAATTATTTCTGTTGACCTTCTACATTGTTCAACGAATATTTTTGAATACATTTTGTTCCTCTGCATACTCCAAAAACCTACTGTTACAACTGTAGATCTTATGTTCTGGACTCAAGAAAAGTTTGGATAACCTCGATTATCCCAGTTTATCTCTTAATGTTTGTTTATGTTCTAAAATATTCACTTAATATGGTTGAATACGTAGCGTTACTTTGTATAGCTCGAAAAGTTATAGTTACTACTTTAGATCTTGACTTCTGAGCTCGAGAGAATTTTGGAATCCCAGAAAGATATAAAAATATTTGATGTTTATCACCAAAAACTTAATAATACCTATGTAAATATACCATATTCTTAAACAACGTTTTATATAAACAACGCTCTATACTATAAATAAGGAATTTATTTTTTCTTCCTGAAATTCTACATGTTCTTGGTCGTCAATGAGACCATAAACTCACACTTTTTTTTATATATATTTCCCACACAGAAGAACTAACGTAGAACAAATTTGCCGAAGACAGTGTTCACTTTTATTCAGTCTGTGATTTTGTACAGCCATTTATCTTTAAGGGTCAAATATGATCCTTTTGGCCTGAAGGGTTTAATATAAAGGGTGTACCCAGTAAAATTGTATCACTTTCAACAAGCTGTAACATTTCGCCCTTGGGGTTGATTTCAACGAAATTTTAGGTGAAATGACTTCAGCGTATATTGTTTACACTGCGTGAGTTTCATTGTGAAATGTGTCGTAGTTTCGAAAATGGAGTCCACAGAACAGCAAGTGTGCGAGAACATTTTGCACACGCACCTCGACAATCCACTTCTTTCGCACCGAGCCATCGAAAAGATGTTGAAAATTCACCAGTTGGCTGTATTTCGTGTCATAAAACGTTTCGGGGAACGTTTCACTGTCGATCGGAAAAAGGTGAGTGGTATAAAAAGTGGTCCGTACTGTGTGAAGGATAACAAGCGAGTGGTTGCTGCCTTTGAACTATAACCCAACTGTTCCATTCGAGATGCCGTAAAAAAGCTGCACTTGACCAAAAGTTTCGTGCAGAAAGCCAAGAAATGAGCCGGGTTCCGTCCATTCAAAGTTCTGAAACCTCCAAACCGCAATAGAAAACAGAATAAGACAGCTAACACACGTACGCGTCAGCTGTACACACAATTGTTGACGAAACCGCAAATGTTGATGAAACCGGCAACCAGTATGTGACTGGAAAGACAAGTGCGATGTATCAGAGCCTCATAGGAAACAGCAACTGTCCCCAGCAACAGTTCCCCAAGAAATTCATGATTTGGCAGGGGATTTATTAGTGTGGTAGACGGAGCAAGGCTTTCGTGACAACTTCAACTGTTAATGGTCGTGTATACATTTATGAATACCTGAAAAAACGACTGCTTCCGTTTCTCAAAACACGGAACATTCCTAGAAATGTTTGGCCGGACCTAGCCTCTTGTTACTACTCCAAGAATTTTTTGGAGTAGTACAAGACGAATGGTGACAATTTCGTGCCAAAGGATCTCAATCCCCTAAACTCTCCAGAGTTGCGGCCAATTGAAAAATATTGGGCTATAATGAAGCACGAACTTCGTAAGCATCCTAAAGTTGTCACTACAGAACAGGAACCAAGTATGGGCGTTTGGATTTGGTAAAGAAATACAGTCAAATAAAAATACCTTAACCAAGATTTTACATTGAATTTTATTGCCTGAATTTATTTTATGACAATCGGATGACCGACTTGTTTTTGAGGACGAGTTTGAAGTGATGCAATTTAACTGTGGACACCCTTTACTTTTTTAAGACAAGGCTCAACATATATGAACTATTCAATAGTATGCCCAAAATCAACTTTGTTTTCAATGAGATTAAGGCGTAGAAATATTTTCGATTGATTGGTGCAAACATTTCGAATTTCTTTTCAGAAATGACTGAGATACTAACGTACAAAACCTGACCACTTTTCGTGACGAGTGCAATGCGAATGTTGTTTTAATTGTACCCCAGTATAGAAAACAAAGACGTAAGCTTACGTCAAAATATTTCAGTGTCTAACACAAATTTCATAAGCAATATGGTTGAATACGTAGCGTTAATTTGTATAGCTCGAAAAGTTATAGTTACTACTATAGATGTTGACTTCTGAACTCGAGAGAATTTTGGAGAACTTAAAAAATCCCAGAAAGATATAAAAATATTTGATGTATGTATATATACCATATTCTAAAACAACGCTTTATATAAACAACGCTCTATACTACTAATAAGGAATTTTTTTTTTCTTCCTGAAATTCTACATGTTCTTGGTCGTCAATGAGAACATAAACTCAAACGTTTTTTATATTCCCCACACAGAAGAACTAACGTAGAACAAATTTGCCGAAGACAGTGACAAATTGAAAAAATCACGACTCACGTGCCAATAAGTATTGAGTCGAGGAACAACTCAGAACTGAGAGTGCTTTTCCGATTTTTTGGCAACGAAAATTCTACAGCAAAAATGCGGTTTAATTGGAACACACTATAAGCTGACGTGTCAGCCTTCGATAGGTTTCCTTGTGAACCCGTGCCATTTTGTTTAATAGAATATTGTTGGTAGATTTAGTAGCAATTCAACAGGCCTGTTGAAGTGGCGGACTTAGTTCCGTGCTTCGACCTACCCCCAGTGGGATGTTAGGCAAAAATGTCGTTGGTTCGAGTACCACTGTACACATGCCCTTTTCGCTCAATTTTCCTAAAACATCTGTTAGATTTCCAAGCCTGCCGCACACTAGCGGAACTATCAAAACGTTCTCTTCATATCTTTCATTCTAGCCAAAAACATTGTTGTTCACTCTTGGTGCCTCATGGTGATGAGCGAACATCTCCTTCTACATCATTCTTTTTTCAATTCATCTACTAACTGTAAATGTAATTGATGTATTTTTTCTGGGTTAGTAGCTTTCAGGTCAAAACTGCGACCAGGAGAGCCATCACAAGTAAAATACAACGATTTTTTCAATGCACTCTAACGGCCGCCATTTTATTGAAAAAAAAATTGAAAAAAATATTTTCGTATACTACATGGAAAAAAAGTTTCGATTGATTTGAGTTATAACTTCCTCTTGAAATTTTGTTTTTCAAAAATGTTTTTTTTTCTCGTTCTAATTGTAATCCCCCCTTAAACCAAGCCCTCGGTGAAACAATAGGAAATATCGAACTTAACAGCCGTCCTAAATTTCCGGGGTCCCAACCGGTTTGCCAACTCGAAAGGGTACCCTGGCGTACTAAATGGTATAATTCATCCTATGAAATTTGTTTATCATACAAATCGCCTTCCTGAGCGCCCACCTTTGCGAGCGAGTCCGCTTTCCCATTGCCTGGGATTGAGCAATGTGAAGGGACCCACACACTTAGAAATTATGAATTTTACACGAGACCTAATCCATGTTTGTAAAAAGTCGGGGAACGTCAATCGGGGAACGTAATAGTCGGGGGACGTAAAGAAAGATTTCGTGTGAAATTATGTCTTCTGAAACTGACACATACGCAATTCAACAAATTATTTCGGTTGAATTTATTTCCTCATCTCTTTCAATACATTCTTATGCGCTAAAGGACGCTTGCATGTGTCGGTCTCAGGGACAGAAATTTACACGAGATTTTGGAAGTGTGCATACAAAGGTGACCAAATATGATCTTTCGACCAGCACACTCATCTGTTCCTTTAGTTTTGAAAGGAAATAAGATGAATGTTTACTAGGTTTTATCGACCTAAGAGCCTCAATCGAACTGAGGCTGTCCGAGAAGATGAAGTAATGGTCTGCGGGCATGTCGGAAATCATCCCCAATGCGAAGTTGATTGCTTCCAGCTCAGCAACAGTACAAGGTTCCTGAAGCTTTTCGAAGGTGCAAGAGTTTTCATTTAAGACACCGTAACCAGTGGATCTATTGAGGCGAAACCCATAAGTGAATTTTTTTTCTTCAGAATTGGCGTGTTGGTACTGTTCAGGAAAAATACGCGGATTTATTATAGAACGAAGTTGATCCGGAATATTCACGAGCTGATTGTTTCATGGACAGATCAAAATGAATTGAGCAAATGCTATAGGTGAAGTGAGTACGGTCTGGAATAAAACAGGGAAGACACATATCCGACTATTTTTGCATTTTTGCTCCAAATACGTAATGTGGGCATGCCAAGTGCATTTTGAATCAAACCGATTGGGTAATGATTCTGCCCAAAAGATTAAGCTTCAGTTGGGCTGGGTACCACTTTCTAGTAAACACTACCAGTTCAGTTTTCTGCGGTGAGAATTTGATCCCTAGATTTTTAGCCCATGACGATAGATTATCTAGGGAATTTTGCCGTGGTCCTTGCAAATTTACGGCTTAAGGCTGAGCTGCTTAAGGAGACTACACAGTTGTCATCAAGTTGTCTTAGTGTACATTTTGCATCGTTGAAAAAAAAAAAGCAACAGACACAAATGGTCACCAAAAACTCATTTAAAGTCGGATATTTTTGAAACTCTCAGGGAATAAATAAACACATAATAGCTATGCTACTCATCAAATCCTATGCAACACTTGTGCCATCTTTCTTACACACTTTCATCCACGCTATCTTCAAATCCTTGTCGTTTTTGAACACTTTCCCTGTTCTTTGGAGCTTTCCTTTCATAATTGCCCAGAATCTGAAAAGTTTGGCGGTTTATTGAGCTTTGGTAAAATCAATCTCGTTGGCTTCGAACCACTCCATCGCCAGTTTCGCGAAATGGCACGATGGCAGATCCGGCCGAAACAGAGTGCCACCTTCGTAGGACCGGAGGATGGATAGCAAGCGCTTCTGGAGGCATGCTTCGCTTTATATTTGGCCGTTGATGATGCCGGTCGTTATGTATTGTTTGCTGAATTTACCGCACCCAAGTACTTCATGGCAAATTTATTGACCAAAACTTCCCCGGAACATACTCCTAAAAACTCCTGACAGGGGATTTGCTCGGCGTCCACGTTAATGTACGTCTCGTCGTTCATTACGATGCTATTAAGTTGCACCAACCACTTGTAGTACAGCCTCCTGTCACGGAATCTGGCCATTGTATTCTGTTTACCGGTTTGGTTAGACACCTTCTTTACCTTGGAGACATGAAGTCCAGCACGCTTCATTATTTGCTGGACGAACTAGACGGAAGAATTGACTTGAAGTAATCCCTCATCTTCTTTCCTTACACGGGGTCTGACTTCTTTGCAACCAGCTCGCTGCTGGGTCATCTGAGTCTCCTTGAATCATTTTACCACACGAAACATGGTCGAATTGTAGATTTTCAACCGTTTCGCGATCAACCTGTGGGACTGGCCTGGATTTTTCATGACTGCGCCCATATTTAGTTTTAGAAGCACCTCATGCTTGGAAGCCATCTCGGCAACCAAATTTTGCACACTTTAGATTTAGTATCAAAAAGTGTTTTTTTTTTCGAGTACGATTTTTAGTGATTTCAATCTTCCCAAATGACACGTTAGCAGCTTGAAAGAATTGAAAAACGACCCAGGGTTTTATGGAGGAATAATTTATCATCATCAAAATTATGTGATAATTCTTATGTGATCATTTGACTCGTGAAGGCGTGAGGTAGAAACGAGTGAAGACCAGAGGTCTGTCGCACACTCCTTCAAAGTTGTCAACTCACCATTTGAAGCCCCAGAGAAGTTCAGGGAAGTTCTTCAGAAAAATTCAGATAATTTTTCAGAGAAGTTTGGGAAAATTCTTCAGACAAACTCAGGAAAATAATTTCCGGGAAGATCTCCAATGGAATTTCTTCAGAGGAATTTCGGGTAAGTTCTTCAGAAAACTACAGGGAAGTTCTTTAGATAAACGTCAGGGAAATTGTTTTTGAAAGTTAAGGGAAGTTCTTAAAAAAAACTCTCAACATGTTCTTCAGAGAACTTTGGGGAAGTTCGTCAAAAAATTTCGGTGAAGTTCAGCAGATAAGTTTAGGGAAATTCTACAGACAACTTCGGTTATGTTCTGTAGAGAAATTCCAGGAAGTTCTTCAAAGAACTTAAGGGAAGTTTTTCAGAGAATTTCAGATAATTTTTCAGAGAAGTTCGGAAAAATTCTTCAAGGAATTTCAGAGAAGTTCTTCAGAGGAATTTCAGGGAAGTTCTTCAGAGAACTTCGGAGATGTCCTTCAGAGAAATTTCAGGGAGGTTCTTCAGAGAACTTCGGAGATGTTTTTTAGAGAACTTTGGTGAAGTTCTTGAGAAAACATCCGTGATGTTCTACTGAAAACTTCGGGAAAGTTCTTCAGAAAACTTCAGATATTCATTCAGAGAAGTTCGGGAAAACTCGACAGGGGGTTTCAGGAAAGTTATTTCATGGAAGTTCTTTTGAGAAACCTTAGGGAAGTTCTTCAATGAAATTCAGGAAAGTTCTTTAGATAAGTACAGGTAAGTTCTTCAGAGAAGTGAATGCAAGTTCTTTAGAGAAATTCGTGGAGCTTCATTTGAAAAGTTCAGGGAAGTTCCTCAGAGAAATACAGGAAAGTTCATGAGAAAAGTTCAGGGAAGTTAATAAGAGTACTTCAGGGAAATTCTTCACAGAACATCAGGAAAGTTCTTCAGAGTACATCAGAGAAGTTTTGGGAATTTCTTCAGAGAAGTTCAGGAAAGTTCTTCGGAGAAATTCAGATAATTCTTTAGAGAATTTCGGGAAAGATTTTCAGAGAATTTCAGGAAAGTTCAACAGTGCAATTTCAGGGAAGTTTTTCAGAGACCTTAGAGAATGTTCTTCGGAAAACTTCTTGGAAGTTCTTCGGACAAGTTCTTCTGAGAAAGTCAGAAAAGTTCTTCTGGGAAATTCAGGGAAATCATTTATGTCCGTTAACCGGTTCTTATGGCAGCAAAAACTAAATGAAATTGAAAGGACAGGTTTGGAATGGCTGTAAATTTTACGTAGTTTTGAAGACTTGTCGCTGGAACAGCTGGAACTTTCGTCGTCCAACACGAACAACGTCCCGCGGTAGTTCTTCGTCATCCAACGGCACTGCGATTTCACGGTCGCTATCTGCTCCTCCGTGTACTTGGGGTACCGAGTCTTCTTCCGACAGATGATGTCCTCCATCTTGAGGATTCGGTGAAGCAAGGTATGGGAACAGTGATATTTGCGGCCGGCGTCATGCAAACTCGTGCCGTCCTTGTTGTCGAACAGCTTTTTCAACGCTTCTTTCTTCTTGTTCGGCCTTCCGCTCCACGCTCAGAGATGCCAGGATCCGGTAAACTGTACTCACGGGCACGTGTTCGTCTCGAAAGTGGTCTACCGTATACTTTTTTTCACGTTGACCATGCGTTTTGTAAAACCGTACGACACGCTCGCGGAATGCTTGTTGTTTCGACGCCATCTTTGATTGAACTGTCAGCACCCGAGCGAAAAGATACATGCCACCCATTTCTAGGGAGTCCAGAGAGCGATTCTCTTGGAGAGAAAAAAAATCACGCTCTTTTATTTACAGAGGGGTATTGAAATCATTCTCATTTTTTATTGTACACCCGTAATTTGCTATCTTACGAGGCAGTCTTCAGCCAGGAATGCCAGATATACAGACATGTCTGTATTTATACAGACATTTGATCATGCATACAGACCTTATACAAATTACAGACATTATACAGACATTGCTTTAAAGTTACAGATTTTTTACAGACATTGATGTCCATCAAGAAGATGAAAATGATGATTCTCAAATGATTTTATTTTCATTTAAAAATGTCTTGTTATCTGTGTTGACTTAAAGCATTCAATATTTATAAAAAGTATCTCAGAAAACTGTTTAACTTCTCGGATGTTTCAGATGTTTTGAAGCTCCTTTATTCATCATATTTAATATTTGGAAATTATACCAATTATTTTAGCTTCGTCATATCTTCTATTTATAGCTGTCTGATGACTTCAGACTTATTCTGTTACGCATACTCATTTGTAGTTTATTTGTTCTTTAGCCAACACATTTACTAATAGTATTACAAAAAATAAAAAAAATATTGTCATATTTTAATACTTACCGCCGTTTTAGTTATATGTGAATCATTCAGTAATGCCTGATGTTATCAAAAAGCAATAGGAAACTAGCAACTTCAAATTGGTTCACTATCTTAGAACCACTTGCACCTTAGTACACCTTGCAATATATTCTTGCGCTTTTCGGTTTTAAAAGGGGTGTTTTTGTTTTGATTCGCTGTGTTATTTTAACAGAACGTTTGAGGGATTGTGTGTCGTAAGTTATGTTTTCAGGAATGAATCAATGAGCTTGGGATCGATGTGCTGCTACTTTCCGAACCAAAAACTATGTTCATTTTTTTCTTGGCTATACAGCCCCTGATGTTACGAAACGCCTCGGTCAAAAATAAGTTTAGTACTTTTAAGCTTAAACACTTTGTGGAAAACTTTCACTAAATTTCAAGAATCTTCTAGAACCTGTGAGAATTGTTCAGTTTGAAGTCTTTCTGATATTTGATATATGTACTACAATGAATTTAAGAAAAAAGATAGTAAAAGCGGGATTGTAAAAAAACTGTTCAGGACTTATATTTTTTCAGAGATGAAAAATAAACTTACTAGATGTATACTTATCAGAATAAAACAGTATATTTAAAAAAAACACTGTAGATTTATGAACTTAATAATAATTCATCAAATCGATGAACTTGGAAACAAAGAGTTTGGTCGTTTTACATGCTAAATTACCTAATGAAATACGTTACAAATGATCAATAATTAATTAATTTAAAATAGAAATAAGTAAAGTGTTATTAAAACACTTTAAACTTTATGTAGGTTGTCATTTATGTTATTGATTTTTGACTGCATTGAACTGGAAATTTATTTTGAAATCCCAGGCTTTTTTAAGGTTCATTAGATGTTAAGGGTAGAAGTCATGAAATGCTTTTAAAAATTGACGCTTCAAACACTGACAAAAAAATAAATGCTTTAGTATCAATAAATTTAAATTTTTCTTGAACTTCTTAAGATTGTATTCCTGTTGAGAAAACTTCGAAGCAAGTTGCATTAAAACAATAAAAAAAAACTTCAAATCTATTTATCCTACTGAAAAAACCCATAAAAATTTAGGAAAATAATCAGATAATTAAGAAGATAGGATTTTGTATGGAATGTTGTGGATCCAATATTATTTGCAAAAATATCCTTACTTTTACTAGAGTAATTTAGAAGACAAGTCTCGTCATATTTAAAAAAAGCAGATTGAAGTTTAAAAATAGTTGAATTTCTATAAGCATTGAAGCAATTTTTCTTAAAGTGATACTGTAGAACATTTCCTTGTGAATCTGGATTTTTAATGCCTTTCCATGTGCCTTGCAACTCCGTTGACAAGTTTGCCCTGCAATTTTTAGGATTTATTGAATTCAAGTGGTAAATACCTTAATAAAATAATAGAGTATATTATTATTCTAAAATTACTAAACCAAAGCATAAGATTGCGAAAAAAAAACTTTTACGAAGTAATAGTCAAACTTAGGAAAACTTCACATAATAATATCAAAAAGAAAAATAAATAAAATGAGCTAAAGTTAAGCATTAAATGGTCTTAAGTTTCAAAAAAAGAAGTTTTTGACGAGGTCTTCGATACCGTTCTGAGAATTAAAACAAAAACAGCGTATGAAGAATATTTCAAAAATTTAACGAAATCCAGTAATTTAAAAAAAAAATCAGCTAACGTATGCATTAAAAAATTGACAAATTTCGATTGGCGTTGCAAAAAAAATTGCAACAAAGTTTCCTTAAATCCTAAGTTTCTTGAGTTTTCTACAAACACGTTTTGACAGTCTGATAAGTGACCGTAGAGCAGTTGACCGAAATCTTAGCGATGTCCGATAAAAAGATGGTTTTCGGGAGCTCTTTCTTGCCAATGGTTTCTCCTTTTTGACCACAAAATTATTTGAGCAGATTCTAAATTTTCTATCCGTCGCAGCTGGGGGCTTTGAGGAGTCTTCAATAAAAACTTTATCTTCAGCCGATTTATCTCCTCAGAGAACTTTCGGCTGAATGGGGCGGGAAAAGGTCCAACCAAAAGATCCCATTCTTTTTCGTGTGATACTTCTTGATGAAGGTGAGGCACTTGGTACTGTAGATCTCCTTGTTCACCGCAAGCCACGATGGAAGGAGAAGCGACTTGGTCATTCCATTTTCACTGATCGTCAGTCACAAAGAGGCCTTCTTCGGGAACTTGGTATGGAAGATGTATTTTACGTCAACGCTACTCTCCTCCATGGAGGCGTCAAGTATCCGGTCTCCTGCCAGTCGTTGCGGTCCAGCGCCAAGTAGGTCTCGCAATCCATTATGAACTTGGCGTCGCGCTTCGCCGAAAGGATGTTTTTTACCAGCCGCTCCATTTTAACAATTCTGTACACACTAGGGTTGCTACACAGAAAAAATAATAAATTTCCAGCAAAGGGAGGCGTAAACAACGAAATTGTTCGCAATCTTTTATGCGCCATACACCAAACTAAATTTCAGCGTTATCTGACTTGAATTTACATCAAAAATATCAAATTATTTTCTGCTAGATCTAGCATTCTCTTGTGCATTAGATAACACAGAGCATTAGATGTTTCTTTCTATCTGTGTACGATTAGCGATAAACAGTGAATTCACCACCTGGTGGCAGCGTATTTGCATGCAGAACCGCTACAATCAGTCAATTTTTAATGCATACTTTAATTACTTCAAAATAAGAAGGCCCTCAAGAATATATGTGAATTTGAAAAACCCAAGACTCTTTAAAATATAAAAAATTCGTCAGAGAGTTAGTGACATTTGAAAAACAGAAAAAGTAAATGAAAAGGCTCTTAAAACAAATGTATAAGAGAGTATGAGTTTACTAACTTCCTCACCTCGCTCTCAAATAAAATACTCCCTTCACCTATATTTCTCGCGCAAATTATTGACAAAATCCTCAATACAGACAAATACAGACATTTTTAAATTTTCTTTACAGACATTTTGAAAAACTATCTGGCATCCTTGTCTTCAGCCCATAACGTCTCCAGCAACGAGTTGGTCAATTCACCCAGAATAGTGAACTGATTTGTTTGGTTTTTTTATGTTCCGTGGTTTGGGCGTGATTTCGACGCAGTTCTAGAGAAGCACCATCTTATCATATGATGACTTTGAAAGGCTTTAATTTGCGCTTTGCTGGCTTTGATTTCGATTGAAACATTACGACAGAGTTTGAAGGCCTTCGGATGAAGTGCATCCAAACACAATTGTAGTTGAAACACAACTGCGCTCTGTTCAGCAATTATTTTTACATGTTTGGTGCGTGTAATCAGACTCCAAAAATGTTCTGTTCCCACGTCAGTGAGTTGCGTTTGCTTTTCCTCGAAATTGACTATTTTGGAGGAATAGAAACATTTGACATTACTTAAAAACGTTAAGCGTGGTTGAATTTGCGTATTAGAAAAAGGTTGGATGGATTCTGAAATACGAACTGGCTTTTCAAAAAAGGTTCAAAACAGATGATTGTACGCTGGAGTCAGGGATCAAAATCAAAGGTTGAACATCGGAACTGGTAGAATCGTTGTCTGCCTCTCAACTTTATCATCTTGAAAGTAGTTAGTATCAAAATCTCCTGATCTAAATTTGCTTCGGATGTGGAATTGCAAAGTAGAATAATACAGTCACTTTCTCTGGCGATCGGAATTTGTAGGGTCCCAAAACACCAAATTTGGATCCCACAGCTCAATCGGGAAGAATTGATTTTCGGTAAACACAAACTAAAGGGTGTTCCGATCAAAATTTTGTCAAACAGTATTGTGTGTTAGTCGATCAAAGTTTTCATTAATAAGTCAAATTCTTTTTCTTTTTCAAGTTCAGTTAATTCAGAATACAGGAGAAATATTCAGCTTAACTTCCTTTTTACCGAATGCGAATTGCCGGGTATTTCGTTTAACACCTGCCATTAGATTTTGAACAGTCTCCTTGTCCACTTTATTCGCCGCAGAACGCCAGTTTGCTTTGAACTATTTCTCGCTCACAACAGCTTTTTAAGTTTTCTTAACGTTCCGCTTGACGGTGGCCCAATATTGTTCGGTTGGGTGGAGCTCTGACGTGTTGGGAGGGTTCTTGTCCTATTGTTGTTGGAAGCATACTAATCCATGGCTTTTTGCCATAATGGCAAGATGCCAAATCCGACCGAAATAGAACGGATCAATTGTGTCGCTTCAGGAAAGGCAGTAGACGTTTTTGTAGACACTCGCTCAGATAAATTTCCTGGTTGACGGTTCCGATCGCAATGTAAACGTTGCTCTTAAAGCCACAGGTACAGATGGCCTGACACACCAGATATTTCTTCGCGAACTTTGACAGTTTACTGTGCTTGAAAATATTTGCCTTTTCCCGTCCGGTTGCCGTATAAAATTCCTGTCCACGAAGCTGTTTAAAGTGTGCTTTGACGTAAGATTCATCGTCCTGAACCACGCAATCAAACTTCGTCAGCATCGTCGTGTAAGACTTTCGCGATCGTGCTTTGGTTGACGTGTTTTGTTCATCGTCGCGGTCTCCACTTTTATGTAAGTCGACAGTCCAGCTCGTTTTATAGCTCTATCCACGGTTGAAGGCGCCACTCTCAGCTTCTTTGCGACATCTAGAATGGAGAGGTTGGACTTCCGCTCGAAACAGCTGGCAACTCGTTTTGTCGTCGCTGTAACCTACGGCTTTCAATTTCCCCTCGATCCAGCTTTCCTGACTGTCGACAAACGTTCACCGAACACTTTTAATACGTTGGCAACAGTTGTTTCAGCCACATTAAATAATTTCGCCAACTTAGCGTGAGAGTAGTTTGAATTTTCACCATGCACTTGCAAAATTTTGATGCGTTGCTTCTCTTCCTTTGACGACATTTTGATAACTGATGTGCTAGTCTCAAAATCAAAATAGAGGGGTGGGCAAAATTTTGTTATGCACGATGAAAGAAAATGCGTCAAGTTTATGTCGACCAAATTTTGATCGAAACACCCTTTAGCAAAAAAATCAAACGAACTGTCCAATCAAAAACTTCCACCAACGAACTATGAACTATTCCATCTCTACTCAGATATATTAAGTTCAATTTTTGACATTCTTAAACTCAACGTTATGACATATTCGGCCTACTGACCCATTTAGCCTTATAGCGCTCGGCCTACTGGCATTACACCAACGTGAATGCAGATAGCTTGAATTGCGGTTGACCAACAGAACCGGACATGCACATAGTGAAGTGATTCGAAATAAAATGAATCATTTATGTCACTGCATGAACCAACATGCATCCCTCTATTGATTGCAACAATTTGAAGAGCTTTTATTGAACCCTTCCCAAAAACTCCGCCAATTTTTGACCTTCCCGCACCCATCGCAGAACAACCATGTTACAAACGGAAAACTTTGCGAAAATAACAAATGATTACCAGCCCGAAACGTGATCCGGCCCCCCTCGAGAGCTCCAATCTATCCTTCCTAACGAACCCATTTCTCACAGCTAAAACCTTCGTGAATTTGAATGAATTATCCTAATCTATCTGTCTTGCGTCTCGAAGGATCAACTCAACGTGTATGCAAACTCCTCTCATCATCGCTGCTGTCGGTTGTCTTCTCTCTCGCGTCTCCCGTCTCCCGACCAAGCTCACCCACACGTCGTGTGATTAAAATTGTTTCGAGTCGAGCGAAACCCCCCATGGAAATCGCCTGGGATTCGGTTTCCACACGCAAGTCAGCGCAAATAAAAGAAGAAGAAAAAGAAAAACTTCGCTACCCATGCGAAGGAAAATTGCAGGAAAGGTAGATCCTCTATCCCCCCTCCACAACACTAATGATGATTATGATGGCTCATAGAATAGCAAGCTAAGCGTCATCGTCGTCGTCGTTGGCGTCGTCGTCGGTCCTCGGTCCTCGGTCCTACATGAGGAGAACATTCCCACGCGCCAGGAGCACCATTTTCCCGGCAGCGCGCTGAATTGGCGTGTTTTGAAATCACTGTTTTTGCTTTTTATTTCTCCCCATCAAGCCAAGGCGAGGTACTTCGTTTGGCTGCTTTATTCCGCCGCCGCCGCCGCCACCGCCGCCGCCATCGCCACGGTCGTCAGGAAAGGAAAAAAGCACAGTTTTGCAGCATTTTTATGGGTCATGCACGTGAGTTTTGACTGATGGGCGGGAGGGGGAAAGGGGGGGGGGGTGCTGGGAGGTGGTCATAATTAGATAATTTGTTTTTGTTATTTCATTTGGGCCCGAAGGGGGTGGGATTCTTTGGTTTATCCGGGGCTTAGGAAGTGGAGTATTAGCTTCTTGGCGTTTCAGTGGATTTTCGTTGTTTGTTTGGATACTTGCCGGGGGTTTATTTTTTTTTTTTTTTTTTGGGGAAAAGTCCATTATCAACGAAAGGCTTTTCGGAGAATAACGTGTGGTGTTTTTGAGTTGAATTTTTGTTCCTCAAGCTCAATAAGTTCCATTGTATGTAAGAAGACAGCTTCGGGGTGATGGAGTTGCATTAGATGGCTTGATGGCTTCAACTGGTATCGACTGTGGTCAATAGAGTTATTCATTCGGAATTCTCTTAGCTTTGGAAGTTTTAGAATTCACTTGAATCAAGGCAAGTGTATACCATCGAGGGAGACTTTATACAACATAAATAAAAAGTTTACTAACTGAAAGCATTATAAATTGTGTGGGTTCTTCAAATAGGCGTATTGATGGTTCTTCCAACGCACCACAATCGCGTTACAATCCAGTCAAGAAAAGGAGATATTTATGCATAAACAAACTCTTCATACCGTAAAACGGGGTGACTTCGATCACTTTTTGAACTATTTCTTGAAATTTTCTATGATAATTATTTTCTTAAATTTGTTTTACATTTTTAAAACCAGTACTGGTATCTGTAGTATAACACTGCACAGAAATTTTAAAAATTTCAGATGAACTTCAAAAAAGTTGTTTAATCCCCGCGGCCAATTTTCAATAATGGGGTGACTTCGATCAAAATCAATTTTATCCAGTTGTAGAGCTTAAATGAATAAAATAAACACCAAATTTTTATGCAAATCGTTTGATGCAGATGTCTTTTGAATAGCACAGGGGTGGAGCATTCCCCAAAGGGAACGTTCATTAATTATGTCACGCAAAAATAAAAACCCATTTCCAAAACCCTCCCCTTTGTCATATTTTTAAATGGACCTTAAGTTTTGTGTACAGATTATCACAATTCCCAAAGCTCCCTTCCATTAAGGGGGGATATACAGTTAGAACAAGCAAAAATACTCATTTTTGATAAGCATTTTTCAAGGGGAAGTTTTTACTCAAATCAATCGAAACTTTTTTATAATTATAAGTATATCCATGTAGTATACAAAAATATTGTTTTCAAATTTTTTTTCAACGGCCGCCATTTTGGCCGTTAGAGTGCGTTGAAAAAGTCGTTGTATTTTGCTTGTGCCGGCTCTCCTGGTCGCAGTTTTGATCTGAATCCTGCTTACCCAAAAAAATAACATTAATAAAACTTACAGTTAGTAGATGAATTGATAAAAAAGTAAAAAAAAAATAATTGCACTTTTGGCGTAACTTTTTTGAAAAAATCCACATTTTTTCCGCCATTTTATCACATTTTTCCATATTTAGTAGTAAAATATTACAATAATTTTTAATTCATCTATATAAATAAAAATGAGTTGGGCTTTCCTTTGTCACGATTTAACTCTCGAGCGGAAGGACCGATCGGCGTGAAATTTTGTATGCAGGGGTTTTTGGGGCCGTAATTTTTTCTTATGGTGGTTAAAGACCCCTCCCTTCATTGAAAAGGGGGGCTCCCATACAAATGAAACACAAATTTCTACACAACTCGAGAACTAATCAAGCAAAAGAAACCAAATTTAGCATGTGTGAGTTTTTGAAAGCAAAAAAGGTTTTCATGGTAGCTTCAGAACCCTCCCCGTCATAAAAGCGGGGGCTCCCATACAAATAAAACACAATATTCTGCATAACTCGGGAACTAATCAAGCAAACGGAACGAAATTTAGCATGTGGAGGTTTTTTAAGACGAGAAAAGTTTCTATGTTGGTTTGAGACCCCTTCCCATCCTAAAGGGGGGGAGGGGGGGGGGGCTCCGATACAAATGAAATACACTATTCTGCATGACTCGAGAACTAATCCAGCAAATGGAACCAAATTTAGTATGTGGTGGTTTTTGAAGTCAAAAAATTGTGCTATGTTGATTTGAGACCCCTTCTCTTTCTTAAAGGGAGGAACCTATTCAAATGAAACGCAAATCCTTGCATAACTCGAGAACTAATAAGAGAAATGGAACCATATTTCGCATGTGGACGTTTTTGAAGGAGCGTAATGTTTCTATGGTGATTTGAGACTCTTCCGTCATATGAAGAGGAGGGAGAAGGGCGATGCTCTCAAACATATGGAACCCACATTTCTGCATAACTCGAGAACTGATAAAGCAAATGGAACCAAATTTGGAATGCACGCGTCTTTGAAGGCATGAAATGTTTTATGGTGGTTCAAAGCCCCTCCTCCCTCTAAAAAGGGGGGCTCTCATACAAATGAAACACAATTTTCAACCAAACATGAGAACTATACCTACTGCTTTGCAAATTTGTATTCAGTGGTTTTTGGGTCCGGGAAAGCATCTTATGATAGTTCGAGAGCCTTCCCCCCTCTAGAAAGGGTGGGATCCTATGCAAATGAAAATCAAATTCCTGCATAACTCGAGAACTAATCAAGCAAAAAGAACCAAAATTGGTATGGGTGAGTTTTTGAAGGCAAGAAATGTTTTTATGGTAATTTAAGACCTCTCCTCACTCTGAAAAGGGAGACTACCATACATTCGAAACACAAATTTATACCAAACATGAGAACTATCCTACCACTATGCAAATTTGTATGCAGGGGTTTTTGTGTCCGGGAAAGGATCTTATTATAGTTCGACACCCCTCCCGCCTGTAGAAAGGGGGGCTCCCATCCAAATGAAAAACTATTTTCTGCATAACTCAAGAACTAATCAAACAAATAGAACCAAATATGGCATGTGGAGGTTTTGTAGGCAAGAAATGTTTCTACGGTGGTTTGAGACCCCCATCCTCTTTGAAAGAAGGGGCTCTCATACAAATGAACCACGAATGTGAGCCAAACATGAGAATTATCTCAACAGGTATGACTATTTTTATGCAGGGATTTTAGGAGTCGAGAAAGGTTCTTATGATGGTTCGAGACCCCTCCCGCATCTGGAAGGGGTGCTCCCACACCAATGAAACACGAATTCCTGCATAACTCGAGAGCTAATCAAACAAGTGGAACCAAATTTTGGATGTGGGGGTTTTCGAAACCAAGAAATGTTTCTGTGGAGGTTTGAGATTCCTCACCTCTCTGGAAGGGGTGGGCTCTCATGAAAATTAGACACAAATGTCAACCAAACATGAGAATCATACCTACTATTATGAAAACTTATATGTAGGAGTTGTTGAGGCCAGAGAAGGTTCTTATGATGGGTCGAAGCTCCTTCCCCGCCTGAAAGGGGAGGACTTCCATACAAATGAAACACAAATTTCTGCAAAGCTCGAGTTCTTGGAATTGGAGTTCTTCAAATGGAACCAACCTTGGCATGTGGAGGCTTTTAGGCAGGATTTTTTTCTTAGGTGGTTCAAGACGCCGTTCCTCTGGAGAGGGTGAAGGAGGGCTCTAAAACCAATGAAATAGACATTTGAACCAAACATGAGTATTATCCATGCAACTAAAAAACAAAATGTGTATTTCTCGGGTAAGAAGTATATTCTGATAGAAGTTTGAACCCCTTTTTAGTCAAGAATTGCGAGAGAAAATTACATATAAACTGATAGGATACGGCTTCGTTTGTCTTTGAAATGCTTCTACGCAGAAAGCAAAACCGGTAGGAACTACCGGTCCAAGGGTTAAATTTATAACACAAACCTTTTTTTGCACAAATAACACACTCAAACAAACAAAAATGTTTAAACCAGATTAATTCAGAACAAAAACCATAAACGCGCCAATTCTATTAATTTTTCACTCATTCAGTCGCATGCGCTGCAAGGCTCACACCGGGTTCAGCTAGTAATATAATAAAGAAATCCTGAAAGTTTCAGCTTAATCGAATAATTAGTTTTCGATTTATCATCGGCATAAACTCCAAAAATGCTGTTTTGAGAAAAACGCGTTGAAAGTTTTAATTATCGGTCTGTGCGCGAATAAGGCGTCTTCAAAAAACGAAGAAACGAAACACTTGGAGATCTAATTTCGAAAAAAGGGTTTCAAGAGCGTATTCTACGGGAATCTTACTAACTTTTCATGCAAAAAGAAAAAAATGATTTTTTTCCTTAAAAGCATGACATAATTTATGAGCGACCCATCCATTGCTATTTTTCAGTATTTTGCATTTTGGGCATTTTGGACTTCTCAATGCCATTGAATTGTAGAAATAAATGTTTCACACCTTTTCTCCAACACAGAACATAACAAAACAAACCCTTTGACAGTTTGGAAGGTAGTGCAACACTTCGAGAAGGTTGTCGCGTTTATTCGTTTGCTTTTAATTTTCGATCAAAATATTTTTTTTATCCATTAATTTGTTTATGTATACAGAATAAATATTTTTTCGATTAGCTTAGAGAGACGAATGTTTAAGTAATTTGAAAATGTGGGTGTCGTTTTTTTTTAAATCATTTTATTGCTTGAATATATGATTGTTTTTGGGCTTGGTAAAAAGTATCATAAGGAGCTTTTTTTTAAATATTTTTTTTATATCGAAGGAAATAGAGAAATGCTAAAAACAAAATGCATTTATATACCCTAATAAATGTTGAATATATATGGTTCAAAGCTGAAAAAATTCAGGCACTTGGAGAAGGATAATTTTAAATTGAATAAATATCGGACTTGGTGGTCGAAGTCACCCCGCTCTACGGTACGTGATGTTTGATGTTTGATGTTTAATCTGTCCCCTGCAATTATTTTCAAATTTCAAAACTCTATAGTTCTGAATTGTCCCTAGTCTGGAAAGGCGTAGCTATAAAGCTAAATCATACTGGAACCGACTTATTCGAGTGCCAACTCGTTGTGATAAGCAATAAGCTTGGAAATACGCAAAGAAAAGACGTTTCTGACGTTCGTGCCAGTATAATGTCGCAGCATTTTTGTTTCTACCAGTGAACAACCGCGACTGAAATTAGCCATTGAAATAAATTCAAAACACTTGCTCGAATGATAATTAGCATAATTCTTAACAAACCTCCCTCCACCCGCCCACACTCCCACTCAGACTTCACTCTTCATCTGTTCCCATGCAATGCTAGCAGGTCTCGAGTCTCGCCAGGCAACCGCACAACACACAGTTGATGAAATCCCAAGAACCTCTTCGGAACATCGCCTGCGAGGGGAGAGGGGCAAAAAAAAATGTCCACTTCTTTCACTTATCGCGGAATAACCCGGAATGCCCGGCCATTCGGTTTCGCAGAGTTTGTTTTAATTAATATTAATTGAATAAATTAGCTCATATTTCTGTGCTATCATCCGCTCCTTGCGAGCTGCTGTGTTCAACAAGGGCAAAGATATTCAAAACTTATCGCGAATAAGAAGCCCTCGAGCAGTCGGTCGGTTTTGCTGCGACTTCAATTTGACGAGGAGCGGGTTTCTTTTTTTGCAAACCATAACGAGTGCAATGCCAGAGGAACTTTCCGAGTCATGGCCTGCAGAATGTTGACTTATGCTCGTCAGTTTGAGGAGTTTTGATAGAACGATAAAATGTGTCTCATTGGCGTCTAGGGCGTTTTATTGCACCCCCCGAGCAGGAAAGAATATCTCGATAACATGAAGAACAGTGTGAAATACCTAAGGATGATTTCGCAAACATTCTCCCACGTAAATATACACAGAAAAAAAAATGAATTCTAACAGGCGCGTAAAGTTTTCCCCCGTGTAATTCCAAGTCAAAGGAGGCGTAAACAATAAAATTGTATGCAATCTTTCTTGCGCCATACAATAATGTTTGTAATCTCTCATACAACAGACTAGATTCAGGCGTTATCTGGCTTAAATTTACATGAAATCTAGGATTTTTTTTAAATAGGACATGAATCTAACAATAAGATACTCTTTCCCATCTCGCTCTTTTTTTTTTTTTTATTATTATAACGGCATTATTAAACTCTCGAGAGATTCTATAGCAGTGGTGCTCAGCCTAACATAGGTCACGGGTCGAATTCAACTTTTTCAGTAACATTACGGGCCATATTGTTTTTTTGGTTTTTTTATTTTTTCATATGGGTTGTTTGATTAACAGTTGTTCGTTAATTAGTCATCAAATATTTCGTACCCAATGATATTGAAACAGATCAATAAAACATTTTTAAATCATGGCATTCTATAAATACATCACTGTGTAGGCAGTAAACAAACAATAGCTCAATGTGAGATTTGCTTAAATTTATCTTCTGCTAACTTATCTAAGTTCGCTTTAATACCTGACGATGCAATACGTAGCTGGTGCTCCAAGTGTTCATCAGATAGCATATTTCTGGCTTTTGACTTAATGGTTTTCGTGAGAGAAAATAGTTGTTCACAAATGTACGTTGAGCCAAAGCAAGAAGTTATAAAAAGAGCATGGTTTCGCAACTCAGGAAAAGATTCTTCCGAAACGTATTTCGAGAAGAATGTTATAATGTCATTTCCCTTGAATTTTTCATTTAACTCGATGTCGCATTGCAGTTGTATAAGCTCCATTTGAAAATTTTCCAGAGCACTTTTAACATCAACACTGAACGGTGTACAACATTTTTAAAATGGTTGTTCGTTTGCTTTGGAATCGGTCAGAGAAATCTGCTTGCAGAGAGGACTACACTGGCATACCTGATTTTATCGCATCCTTTGCACGATCCAAGCGTAGAGAAATGAGAAAAAATTTCCTTCATGCTTTCCTGTGGAACAAAAACATGTTGCTTGTGATTCTTAAAACGCAAAAAAATACACTTACCAATCATAGCTGGGGCACCGTCGGTGATTGCACTCACCAGTTTCTTCAAATCCATGCCGAATTGGTTTAGAATCGATGAGAGAGCGTTATGAATATCAACACCTTTTGTGGTGTCTTTGAGCGGAAATAAACGTACGAGCTCTTCAGTAATCTCAAATGTCTTAGAAACACACCTAACGAAAACCGCTAGCTGAGCGGTGTCTGGAATGTCCGTACTCTCATCCAGTGCCTTCGAAAAATATGCGAAGTTTGCAGCTCTTTCCTTTAACGTATTTTGCATATCGTCTGCAATTTCTTCAACTCTACGAGTAATCGTAGCTCGCGACAGGGAAATCAGCGAAAAAACTCGACTTTGGGCTGGACATACCCCGTCTGCCACTGCCTTCAAACAATCTTTTACAAAATCACCGTCCGAAAAAGGTTTCAAGTGTTTTGTTATTTTTTCCGCAACAATGTAACTGTCCTTAATGCACATTTCATTTTCAACTTTTCTATTATTAAACACGTTTTGCTGCCATCGGCGCTTTTCTTTCAATTCGCTTGCCTTCTCTGAACGACATTTGTCTGAGAATTTGTCCATTTTCGATGCATGCTTTGCCTCGTAAAAGCGTTTTAAATTGTACTTCTTAAACCGCTACTAATTCACCTTTTTTGAAGGAGACCGAATGCTTTTGTTCGTTCGTTCATTGCCTCTTCTCTTTATTAGTAATTCGTGCGTTTAGCAAAGACCAAATAATTGAATAATGTTGTTTTTCGCACTCATTTCGGGCTGTCGATTTTTTCACACACAGGCTACCACAACACGAGCGTTAACTAATGTGCCATTAACATGCTTTTTAACGGCAGACGTGAAACAGCAGTTGACTGTGTTTATACGGATCACCACTTCGACTGAATTTCGGACTGCACACAAAAAATGCACTTCACCGGATTCAACAATTAAGCCCGATTTATTATTAGTGAAGTACAGATATCTACACATCTGTCTACACGCGTGTTTTATCGAAAACGAATTTTGCTGCTATCAGTTGCTCGTATCTAATATCTATTCAAAGAAAGAGGCTATTCTGATAACGAGAGGATCTTGAGAGAAATCTGATCGTAAGAGTAAACATAATACAAATTCGTGTGGAACGTGTTTGATGGTTGGGGTGGTTCTATTTTTTGATCTCTGACGTCATTCCTTTCTCCAACGCAGCGACTTCCATCGGAAAGAATTCTCGTTGAGCCAGCTTTACCAGAAATGCTAGTGATTCGTCATGCTCAGGATACGATAGAAACAACGTACGCCGCTCATCCCTGTGCTGTGTATTGTGCACGAAACGACGTATTCTTGCTATTAATCGAACCAAGTTGAGGAGTGATGAACGAAGACTGAACACTTCAATGTATCGACCTTTCATTAACTTCTTCTTCTAGAACATCCGACGGCCAAGCGCTAGCATCTTGGCGGAGCCACAAAGGACCTTCGAACCACAGGGTATTGTACTGTAACTTGGCTGGAGCCATTTCTCTCGAGATTATGTCAGCCGGATTGTCTGCACATCCTTCCAGGAACTTCCTTTTGTGATGTGCTGTATTTCGGAGACACGATTTACCACGAACATCTGCCACCTCGATGGCAACGAAGACAGCCAGTACATTACGATAGTAGAATCTGTCCAGAAGTAGGCTGTGTGATGGATGCTGCTGGTACCGCTGACGAACTTCTCGTACTGGTGACTGAGGAGTAGCGTCTCTGACAGCTCCAGTCGCGGTGTAGTTTGTTCCCTTTTCTTTCGCTTAAGATCCTCTAACGGGCTACCTTGGATTTCACTGTGATGAGACGAACACGGATCCGCTGAATGGTACTCCGGCATAGAATGCTGCGTAACCTTCTGGATGCGTAGCCAGGAATATTGGAGCCAAGGTCCGATCTGAACCCCACTCACCGAGGGATCGAAAGTGAATCTAGAACTGCGAGATTTCTCCTGTACTCGATCCAGCAGTTTTGCATCGGTTCCGGTAGTGGTTCATCCCAGTCAGTCTTCTGTCTCCATAAGTCTTGCACGAACATCTTCGCAATGATGGCGACTGGTCCCACCAGGCCAAGAGAATCGAATAAACGAGCTGTGTCTGCAAGAACAACTCGCTTTGTAATAACTGAATCTGAATTCCAGTCAGGTAACCGGAACAGGAAGCAATCGGAACTGGTGAGCCACCACATGCCCAATGTTTTGACTGAATCGTTCGATGCCTTCACTTCTAAGATAGAGCGATTGTCTATCAGATGAGCTAATACTACAGTCAGAACAGCGGAGGAGTTGGAGTTCCAATTTTTCAAATTGAATCCTCCCGAGGACGTTAGCTCAACCGTTTCTTTCACCAAACGGACCTTCGTTGCAATGGGATACTTGTCGGACTCTAGCTCTGCAAGACGCTGCGAACATTTGGTAGCTAAGTACGGTGCGCATGCCGTCCCGTAGGTGACCTAAGTTAACTGTTAGATGCAAATAGGTTCGTTTGGTGAATTTCTCCACAAGATGCGCTGCAATCGTTGATCCGACAAGTAAACCAGTATTATCCGATACATTTTCTCCACGTCTACAACAACTGCAATTTGATGGAGGCGAAAACGGAACTGTATTGCGAGAAGATCGTCCTGGTCGACTGGGCCGACCATCAGACCACGTCGTTCAAATATACACCCGTTGATGTTTTGCAGGACGCAGCAAACACTACACGCAGTTTAGTGGTAGTACTGTCCGGCTTCAATACGGCGTGGTGTGGAAGAAAATATACGGGGAACTCTGGAGCATCGAGATCCACTCGTTTCATATGACCTAGGCGCTCATACTCGTGGATAAAATCTTGGTACTGAGCCTTCAGATCTGGACTGGCTTCCATACGTCTTTCCAGAGCAAGAAAACGTTTCTTAGCGATTGCTTCAGACTCCCCAAGCTTCTGTATCACGAACTCTTTCTTCAGTAGGGACACCACAAATCTTCCTCTGCTGTCCCGAGTTGTTGTTTCGTCGAACATGGCTTCGCACGATGATTCTTCCACTGAATGATTACTGTTGGACTTGCTGGATTCCAGCTCCCAAAATTTGTTCTAACTGATGTTGGAAGTCCGCTAGTGTACATGAACATGACACTGCTTGAGACGGATTCTCCGACAGATTTGGAATGGGGCCGGACACGATTCATCCAAATCCTGTATTTTGCAGCGTTGGTCCCTTTCCATATATTTTGCTGCGTCCATCGATAAGGAGGTCAAAGTAATACTCCGCACCAATGATGATATCGATTGGTCCTGGTTCACCGAACTGCGGGACTGCTAGTACAATGCTGCCGGGAAAATTCTTTTGACCAGTACCAACCTTTCGAATGGGAAGTGTAGCTGACAAGCGTGGAAGTACATCAAAGGACAAGTTTTCGTTATACCAAGAAATATCACTAGCTCGCGGAAGGATTTGTGCCTTGGAATCCTCCGATTCCTTGGACCGCCAAATAATCCGGGAGTCCTTGAAGGTTTAGTTTCTGACAGAAATTGGTGCTCATAAAGCAATCTTGCGAACACAAATCTAGTCGTATCGCCCCGTACGGATCCTTGATAGCAGTAAGTCTCGAGAACGGGATTGGTTACTGATTGATAGTGAAATTGTGTTCTGACTGGTGCATGTCTGGTTTGTGGCGGACAGTGGTTCGAAAGAGTGTAATGGGGAGAGCACTTGTGCAAGGTTGACTGATTTGGTTGGGTGTAGATTGACTTTGATTGTGTTATTGTGTCTGGTGTTGCTGCTGAAGTTTTTAATTTCGACGGGACGGAGGATTTGACAGACTGATTCGAGTCATAGTTCAACAAAGAATGATGTTTCTGCTGACAATGGTGACAGGAGCCCTTGATACACGCAAGCACCCCATGTGCACGAGTATGGTACTCCAATTGGCCGTATTCTCCCCGACTTGCTGTAGCATCAACAATGGTTCTCGAAATCGCCGATGAGCTTGCTCAGCGAATCGTAAGTTTTCTTCTTCATCACATCCACCGCAAACAAGGAATCCAAATGGGCCTTAACGATCAAGTTCTTGTTTTCGTACTTCCGTGTTGTCCAAGCTACCTCGTAATTTGCTTCAGACATCTTCACCGAGTTGATCTCTTGCAGAGCATCGCCCATCAGTGAAGATCGTAGGTGAGTGAACTTGTCCATGGCCACCAACTGATGATTGTTGGGTATCAGGCTACGGAAAGTGTCACGGAAAGTGACCCACTGCATAAGTTGTCCGTTGAAAAATTTTCCGATCCACTTAAAATTACGGTTGAAGGATTGGGCGAAAAAAAGGCTGTAGAAGCCTTTCGTGCTTTATGTCAACTACATCAATGCGTAATCAGTCGGACATAGTCCCGTAGATGGGCAGCATCGTGCCCGAAACCGGTCGACCAAAAGGTAAATTTATTTTAAATTGTAAGAACGATAAGTGTTGTGTCTTGTCTCGCGTCGCGTTTTGTTAGTGTCAACTACATCAATCTAATTCCAAGCTCATATTTTTTAACTAACCTTGAGAGACTTGGTCTTATATGCAGTGAATTCATAATCTACAAAGCAATCACCGAGTCGCAATGTTTTGTGATAAAGTGACCTGAATATTAAAATGTGAGATAACTCAATACAGACGTGTTCAAAGTTTGGCAGATTAACAGTTAATCGATGGGTAACCACCTGCTTCCTCACAGCTAGATGCTATAAAGCGGTTTGCAAGATTCGAGGAGCTAACGTTTGCATTTAAAAAAATGAACTTTATTCGGATGGTGAAAAAAAAGAGCTAAGGCAGATAATTGCTTTTGCTCAATTTTCCATGGAAGGTAATTATTTAAGCTTACTTGCAACAATATTCTAGGCCCTTGCGAGCGGCCTTCCGGCAGTTACCTGGAACATTCGCCATGGTGGAGGAAAGCATGCGTTAAGGCATGTTTTGTAACCCTTTCTTCATTTTATTTGTTAATTCCTCCTCAGTTTTCGCCACAAAATTGTTGAAGTAGATCTTACGCTTCAGGTTGGCCCAGAAATTCTCGCTGGGACGCAGCTGGGAGACGTTGGAAGGGTTCGCCGACTTGAGTACCACAGCGATATTTAGCCACTCCATCTCCTCCAACAATCGCTTGGAGTAGTGGGCCGAAACACCGCACCTTCGTCCTTATGGTACGGCAGCCCTAAGTTTGCACCTTTAACCTGAAGAAATGATCCATAAAAAATTAAAATTCATTCCATAAAAAACGTATGCATGACCCATTAAACTCTGGTCAATATCCATAATAAAATAGATATGATCCATAAAATGTATGAATGTGATCCGTAATTTATATAAAATTTAGCAATAAAATGTCAAAAATGTACCGTTATATATCTAGGGTATGAGCAATAGAATTGTACGGATTACCCATAAACATATAGCAAATGTTCCATAAAAGGTTCAATATCATTCCTTAAAGTTGTAAAATTGATCCTTAGAATGTAACTTTTGCGAACTTAAATATATACACATGATCAATAAATTATTGATCCAATCGTCAATGATCCATGATAGTTTTGAAAAATTTACCACAAGCTTCTAAATATGGCCCATGGGAAATAAACTTTGGGCATTAGAAATAATATGTAGGATCCATAAATTATGCCAGAATTATTACAATGTTGGGTTTATATTTTTTTAAATTTTGGCTACGGGGAAATCGATCCTTGACTGCGCTACTACTCAGATCTATTAACATGTCCGTTTCTTTAGCTATGCGGCTCAAACGTTGCTATTATAGAAGGATTGCTTTTTAGAAGATTTTCAGTTTTTCAAAGAGCTGATTTACTTTCGCGATTTCACGTTCTTTTACGACCGCAACTGCGACACATGTTTCCCAATTAATTTGTTAAAGAGAACTCCTGCATGTAAAGAACTAGGAGATTTTTCCAATATTAATCTCATCACTTTGCAATTCATTCTACTTGAAATTAAACAATGGACAGGTGACAGGATTAGTTAGTAATGTTTGTTGTTGTTATTAAAAGTAAGCAAACATTATTAGAAAACAAAACCGATCAACTGCCCAATTGTTTGATTCATCGTAGGATGAATAAAGGAACAATGAGATTAATATGGGGAAAGTTATTCTACATGTCAAATTTAAGGCTTGATCAAACTGTTATTTAAGATTTTTTTATAAAATTATGCCGGGCAAACGCTTGCCGTCCAACTCGCTATCGCTCGTCGGACCTAACTACAAAAAACATCCTCCGTTTGCATTATACCGGGCAAATGCTTGAATCAGTCGTTAAATTGAAGACGATATCGGAAACATCTACCGCTTTCTACTTCCTTAGTTCTTCAATCCTCAACTGCTCAGCAGGCAACATTGATATTTCTAGCATTTGGAGTACAGCATAACAAATCGTGGCTACTATGTCACATTGTACAATATAGTGTGTCTAACAGAGGAGCTGTTCGATTTTTTTTTTCTGAAAACCAATGTTTGGAAAAATTGTAGTTGAGAAAATTTTCGATAAGAATAATTTGCTACGGATCATTTATATGAGTTTATAGATTCTTATTCATTGTTATATGGATCATAGACAATTTATTTATGGAACATTTTCAATAATTTATTAATCATGTGCACGTATTTTAGTGCACAAATGTTACATTCTGTGGATCAATTTTACAACTTTAAGGAATGATATTGAACCTTTTATGGAACATTCGTTATATGTTTATGGGTAATCCGTACAATTTTACTGATCATACCCTAGATATATAACGGTACATTTTTGACATTTTATTGCTAAATTTTGTATAAATTATGGATCACATTGATAAATTTTATGGATCATGAACATTTTATTGTGGATATTGACCAGAGTTTTATGGGTCATGAATGCGTTTTTTGTGGAACGATTTTATATTTTTGATGTATCGTTTATTAGTTTTTATATGCAAAAGTATGTTTGCCTTATGGTACTTCTTCGAGAACGACGCAACTTCCGGCAGGCATTCCGTATTATAAATTTCCCCGTTCACGGTCAGTCCGGAGCAAAAGAAGAGCGGCTTTCATATCCGCTTCTCGCTGATTGTCAGCCTCGCAGCACCTTCTTAGGGCACTTAGTGTGTGAAATGAACTTCACGTCTGAGCTCATTTCCTTCGTGGGCGTGACTTCCGGTTCCACATTTCCCTCGGTCATCCACTTCAGCATCCTTTGGAGATTCTTGTCGCTCAGGGTCGTCGGCCGTCCGGAACCGGTCTTTCTGTAGATGCTCTGACTGTTGTCTAATAGTACCAAGATGTTGTAGATGCCAAAGCGGGTGTATCCGGCGTCCACAAAGTACCAAACGATGTCCGTTTTAGACCTGTGCGCCGATCTATTTTGAATCGGCGGCGGCGTGCAAGGTAATTTTAAACGGCGGGGGCGGCGTAGGTGGCGTCACGCCGCGGTCGTTTTTTGGATGTGGCGGCGGCGGCGTGGATCAGCGCGGGCATAAATTATTCCCTCAACAATTCCTTATGCTTATCCTTATTAATTGTTGGCTATCTCGTGCACTGTAAATACGTTGGGATCACTCCAACTCTTATATTTTGATATAAGGCTCGGATATCCATAGTGTTATATGACTGAGGTCGATGAATTGACGTGGGTATGTGCCCAAGCAACACAGCTTGTATTAATCAAGTTGAAAGTACTGTTAAATAACAAAAACAGGTTATAAATTTAAGTGTATAATATGTTATATCATACTCTAATATGACGCAAACAGTGCAACAAGTGAAGCCTTGTTAAACATAAAATGAAAAAATATATCTCCATACAAAAAACATAACATCGCCTAAGGGTTGTAGCTTATTTGTTTAGTCAAATGAGATTGTTGTATAGTAAATTCTGAGTATCTATGATATTCTTCCCTTTGGTAATAAAATCATAATCTTATACAACAAATTCATCGTAATGAGAAGAAAAAAAAAGGTTTTGCAAAACTTGGTTGGTATAATGTTATTTTAACTGAATATAGAACTGCTCATAACATCTTGTCATGTTGATGTATTATAAATGTATGGCACCATGTTTTTAAGAACAATAAAAAAATATTAATCGCTAGCATCAGTGAAACAAGTATTTTTAGCTCGACCGTTTGTCAGAGTTATATATTGAATACAAGAGTTACAAACCGCTTCAAACTTGACATGTTTTGCAATACGTTTATAATAGGTACATTTATAATACAAACAATTAAAAATCATTCTATGAATATATTTGCATGTTACTTGGGTGTGTATCTGTATGTGTGTGTGTTCAAAGATATGACACTTAACCTTAAAGAAATTGATCATGACAAGTTGACGGGGAATTCTGTTTATGGCTTTATTACTAATTTTAACCAATTTCAAAAGCGTAAATATATGTAATAACCAAATAGAATAAAATTGTCATTATTATGCAAATAGGTTTATGGTTTTGATTCTTTGTCTTAAAAGTATTTATGTTAATATATCTGTTTTTCAGCGTTTGCCAAGAGACTTAATAGTTTGTAATAGACGTAATAAACGTGATGGACGTAATAGTTCGTAATAGATTTGAACGAAAATAATTTACTTTAAATCTTCACGAAGATAGCGAGTCAAGTTTTCAGTGCTGGCAGAAATTGAATACAATGTCACGTCACTATTTTTAATAAGTTAACGAATGATGGTATATTCAATAAATAATATTTTAATGAAGACTTATTACAACATAAAAAAAGATAACATTTCTGATAAGACATTTTATTGATGTTGTACCCTGATTTTAATGTACCGTAGAGCAGATCACTCTTGTAATATAAAAATTAAAATCAATATCAAAATTTAAGACCCTAAAAATCTAAGAATCTAAAAAAAAATCTTAAAATCTAAAAATTTAACAATCTAACAATCTAAATATCTGAAAATCTAAATATTTTAAATATTTAAGAAGTTAAATGTAAATAAATATATGAAAAAATCCAAATTGCTTTAAAATTCATGTATAAAAGAGCTAGAAGATAAAAAATTAAAAAAATCATAACAAAAGTTAGAATTAAGAGCAGTGAATTGACCGAAGTATCAATGTCTTTGCAACATTACCATAATCACAGAGAACAGACGTTCATCATTGGTCTGCTGGTTGTGTAAAACTTTAAACCGACATTTCAAATGTATGTCGTTCTGCTCCTAGTTGGCGGCGCTGCAGATCTGCGATAACTGTCATGTCAATGTTTATCAATTAAAAAGCCTAGAACATAACCTGAAAAGATTTGTTTGGTTTTCTCTTCACTTGCTTTTTATACCTGCTGGCCATATTTACTTTTACATACGTTTTTCAAGAAAAGGTATATGAACATCAATGTGTGCTATAATCACGTTTAAACAAGAATCCACTGTGCACAGATTTATCGGTTTTATTCAGTGGTTATCCACTTGGCGTGAGATAGCTCTACTCTGAGTTGCTTTGATGCACCGGCTCAATACAGCTTAAAATTGAATCAATATTTATCGGTTCTTATTAGTGATCCTCAGAGTACAGAGATATGCGGAAGCGGCCATATTGAGCCAATCGAGCAGCGAGAACTGTCAAAATCTGAGCCAAACGAGCATGTTTACTGTTTGCTGAAGTGTTTCGGTTGCTAGGTATTGAAATGGAGTTAAAATAAATGGTTTATATTTATTACGCTTCAAAAATCAAAATCTGTCTGTTTGTTTGGTTCGTAGATTCCCTCATAGCCTATTCTATTATTTTCGGTGTTCGTCATTCTTGGGAAGTCGGACAAAGCTTATGTTGACACAATCCGATGATTTTCCACGTCGGCGGTTTGTGCAAAACTTTACAATACACTTCATAGTTGATGGTTTTTTAAATATATAATTAACAAATTACTTGTACTTGTACTTTATAAATGTAAACAATGGAAGTTAACAACGACGAAGTCACGCACAAAGCTGTAACATTTTACTCTGCGGAAGTGTTAGCAGAATTTGTAAACAAAACGAGCACCGTTGCCAAACCGACGGATTGAATTTCCGCATATCTCTGTACTCTGAGGATCACTAGTTCTTATCAGTTGTGAAAATAGTGGACACTCCGAAAAAGGCAATAGAAGATGGAACGGCGAGTCCTATTCCATGACTATTTGCATATTTAATATGCGATACGTGATACGGATGGCTTAACTTAAGTCCAATGACCGTTTTGTATAGTTAAATTACCAACTGGTTATTTGGTAAACTGTTTACCGTAGACATCGATTCTAAGAAGCTTGACGGTTTAGTCGGAATAAAACGTGCTGAGCTCGTTTGTCTCTTCTCCTGCTATGCTGTAATGTCAAAAAACAGGTCAAACTAAAACCTGTGGTCTAAAAAGTATGACTTAATTCGAGCCATTATAAAAACTGATGCGTAGTTTTATTATTATTATTTTATTATATATTGTGACATTCATCTGACAACATGGTCTACATGAATAAAACTTAAACTAAACAAACTAAACAAACATATTGGAACTCAGCAATCGTTGTCTAAAACTCTTAGTACTAATACAAAAGTCAAACAAACTGTACACACTGTTAAACGTACAACACATTACACGTAGTGGATCGTTCTGACCATAATCGGTGCGTCTAAAATCTAGTCTAAAGAAATCAGTGCGTCTCAAATTACGGGGAATGACATTAATGTTGAGTTGAGCCAGGATACTAGGAGAATCTATGCAACCGGTTAGAACTTTTTGCTCAAATAAAACTCTTTCCAATTGCCTTCTCCTGCTCAATGTGTCCATTCCAAGAAGCCGGCAGCGATTTTGATACGGGGGCAGATCGGTAGGATCACGCCATGGTAGGAACCTCAGCGCATAGCGAACAAACCGTGACTGAACAGCTTCAATCCTCGATGTCCAGATTCCAGTATACGGACTCCATACTCCAGAACGGATCGTACCAACGAGTAGTACAACGCACGTAAACAATATGGATCTCTGAATTCGTGGGCAATTCTAAAGATAAATCCCAAGTTTCGGTTAGCTTTAGAGATTACAAATGAATAATGCTCTCTAAAGGTGAGTTTCATGTCCAGATGCACTCCAAGGTCTTTGATCACGGACACTTTCTCCACATGCTCACCACCAATGTTGTAGTTCCATGCGATTGGATCTTTCTTGCGAGTGAATGAGATCACCGAGCATTTGCTGGTGCTGATGGTTAGCTCGTTGATTCCGCACCATTCCGCAAAAACATCTACGAGTCTATTGAGGTCCTGACAGTCTTGATTGAGCTTACAATACGATAGATTTTCAAATCATCTGCATACAAAAGCCGACACCCTCGTGGAAGTACAGCGCACACATCGTTAAAAAACAAGGAAAATAACAGCGGGCCAAGGTTGCTTCCCTGAGGAACACCTGAGGAGTTTGAAAAATTGCTGGACTGCGCTGTCCCAACTTTCACAGCCAAGCGACGATCTATCAAATAGGATTTTAGCCAGTTGACAAAGTTTGGTGCAGCTCCCATCCGTTGTATCTTCGCCAGAAGCAGGGCATGATCAACACGATCGAAAGCTGCCTTCAAATCGGTGTGTATAGTGTCTATTTGAGCCCCATTTTCCATATTTCGTATGCAGTATGAAGTAAATTCTGTGAGGTTAGTGACCGTTGACCTCCCGGCAAAAAATCCATGTTGATTGCATGAAATGTGGTTTTTTGCTGCAAGAAAAAGCGTTTTATTAATAAGAGTTTCCAGCAACTTAGAGCCTGCACATAAAGATGTAATGCCGCGATAGTTTGATACGTTTCCGCGATCGCCTTTTTTGAAGACAGGAAACATAAAAGATTCCTTCCATCTATCTGGGAACGTTGATTGAGCGATTGATTGGTTGCAAATGGCTGTTAGAGGTGCGCAGAGCGCAATTGCACACTTTTTGAACACAATAGGCGGAATACCATCCGGTCCTGGCTGACACGAACACTTAAGTTTATTGATAGCATTATTAATGTCTGCTTCAGAAAAGACTATATTCTGTAATTCTAGTACTCCTTCTGGAACATTTTCAAGAGCAGCATTAATGTGTTGCGAAGAAGCCGTTTCAGGCTTGAAAACACTCGAGAAATGGCACGCAAATAGTCTGCATATCTCAGCGGGAGAGGCGCCTGTGTCTGTACCATAAGACATAACAGACGGTAGACCATTTTCCTTACGTTTTTCGTTTACAAATGACCAGAAGCGCTTGGGGTTACGCTTCAAATTATATTGCTTTTGCTGAACATACCATGAGTATAGCAAGCGATTGTAGTTCCTGTATCTGTTGCTGGCAGTCTGAAAGTCTCTCTTGGTAATCAGGTTCCGGTTTTCAGAGTAATGTCGAAGAGCCCTGGCGCGTATCCGTTTCAAAGTTCTCAGTTTTTGATTCGACCAGAGAGGACTCTGATTGGGGCTTGGTGAGGGAATATGAAGACGAAACATTTCAGTGAGCGTGTCAGTTAGGATTTCGACAGCTTCGTTGACATCAACAGCAGTATATATGTAGTGATGTCCTATCAGTCTGCAGGATGGCACGGTTTAATGCAGGAAAATCAGCTTTGCGGAAATTGAATTGCTGTACCACAACGGGTTCTACGAGGTAAATTGTTGTAGGACAGCTCAGTTTAGCAAATAGTGCAGGATGAAATGCATCCATTTCAACCATCGGTTCAGCAGCTTCCGTAATATTGCACTGACAAACAGCTCTTTCATTAGCGAAAACAAGGTCAAGGGTACGGTTTCTGTGGTTCACAACTGGATTTAGTTGCTTCATATTTAGTAATGACAGACCATCGATGAGTGCAGAGCTAGATCTACTGAAGGTAGATTCACATGGATCAGGGTATAGGTAGCCCCCAGAAGCACTTTTCCATGCGAGCAATGGTTGGTTGAAGTCGCCAAATAAAAGATGAGACTCACGTAGTCCAAGAGAGTCTGAAATTTGAGTGACGCACTCGATATGTCGCTCAATATAGACGAGATCAGTAGCAAGTTCAGGAGGAATGTACACTACACCAATGCAAACATCACTATCCGCAGTAGATATGCGTACGCACAGCTGTTCCAGTTCACTATGCATAGAGACTGAATTAGATTTTAGCTGGTTTGAAACGGCAATGAGAACTCCGCCTCCACGCTTTTTTCCGGTGAGAACAGCATCACGATCCTTTCTATATACGGTGTATCGATCTCCGAACAACATCAACGAAGTGAATTGCTCGTTCAGCCAGGTTTCGGTAAGTACGATCACATCGTAATCCGCGTCTAACGCAGCGAGAAAGAATTCATCCATTTTTGTACGCAATCCTCTGACGTTCTGGTAGAAGATGTTGAGACAGCGATGAGCTGAGTCATGAAGCTGATGATTCACATCGATCGATGATGGCCGACAACACGTAGCGTTAGTTTCATGACACGCGTAGTCGCTGGAATTCAAATCGTTCGAAGGGAGCTGGAATGGTTGAGTTCTTTTGAGAACAGGCGCAGCATCTATTTTCGCTTCGGTTGGACATATACTGGTCTTGAATTTACCTGGACCAACTGAGTCTTCAAGTTGATTATTCTCGTCCATCGGTGACGGCGGGCTGCAAGTAGCTGTAGCGTCATATAATGCGTGGTCATAATCGTTCGAAGGGAGCTGGAATAGTTGAGTTCTTTTGAGAACAGGTGCAGTGTCTATGTACGCTTCGGTTGGACATATACTGGTCTTGTATTTACCTGGACCAGCTGGGTCATCAAGCTGGTGATTTTCATCCATCGGCGAAGGCGAGCAACTGTTCATCAACAATGCAGTTGGTTGCTATATTGAAAAGTCGATCCTCTGTCTCGCTTTGGCAAGACGTTTCAGGTAAACTGGACAGTCGTAACTCCAGGCCGAATGAGCAACATCGAGCAACTGGTCAACGTCGGAACTGCGTTTGGTATTTTCCAAATGACAATTGATGCATTTTTCGAAATCTGCCTCACATTCCTCCACTTTATGGTCTCCAGCACACTTAGGGCAGCAAACTGGCTTCGTACAAGCTGCTGCTTTGTGTTGAAACTCCGAACAGTTAAAGCAGCGACCAGCGTCAGTAGCATCTACTAGTCTGCATCTCTTCCATCCCAGGAAAACACGTTGTAGTTTCATCAGTGTATTAAAACCACGAGCATCAGTCTCAAGAACTGCCGATAGCTGATTAGAATTTCGATTCACTTTTTTCGTCACTCGAACCACTTTCAAGACTAACGGATCCGTCAAATTATTCTGTTTCTTCAGCATTGTAACTAAAACTTCCTCGTTCACGTCGTCAGAAAAGCCGATGATTTTAATCCTCGGCTTTAACGGCTTTTGTATTTCAATGGTGTATTTAGCAGACAAAATCGCCGAGGCAGAATCAGCTAGATTCAATGCTAGATCTTTCGTTCCGCACTTAACCGCCACTTCACCCGATTCTCTAAGCCGCACATCCTTTACAGCAAAAGCTACTGGATCGATTTTTGCACAAATATCGCTTTTTGTTTTCTCGGCAGACTGGGCCTTCTTTGGTTTAAACAAGACAGTTTGTTCTATATTGTTGATCGCAGTCGATTTCTTTTGATCGGTGAGAGGATTGGCAGAGTCGAACGATGGTGGCACATCAAGGGTAGCACTGGGTACCGAGATATTTGTACGAGGTGAAACTATGCGGCGCTTGCCCGAACGCAACAGCCCATCATGGTCAGGAGCAGTTGAAACAGTATTATCCGAGTCTAAAGCATCGAATGCATGAACAGTGCCAGAACTTTTTTCTTTATTTGATGAACAGTTAGTTGGACAGCGCGTAACATTAGCGTAGGATGCTTTATTCTCTGCTACCCGTCCGGAGTTGCTGCGATTGTGATTATCAACAACCTCATCAACATTAACGCTGCTAACTTGAACGTTACTGTGAGGCGCATTTTTTATCGCAGCTAGAATGCGTGGCAGAAGAGTGGATTCAATCATATCCAAATCAGCAGACGTCAGGCCCGTTTGCATTGTCTCGTGTTTGTTTACCAGTACATGCATGTCGTCCACTTTCGTCATCAGGAGAGCACATTGCTTTTTAATATCATTCAGTGTTGTTTGTTTTTTTCTACATTCGAAGCACATATACTTCAACGAGTTAGTTTCTCTTAGTGCGATAGCAGCAGCCGAACTTAGATCAGCACAGCGAGAGTGTAGAATTTGCTCACATCCTCCGAAACAATAAATTCTATCATTCTCGTTGGCGATGTTTTTTGTGCACACATTGCAGGTCACAGACATCATCAGGCTCCTATCACCGTTCCCCGCAGCCGTTGAGCGGCCTGGTACGGGAGCCACCGGAATAGAGAACAATGGAAGTTGTATTCGATTCGAAACAAACAAATTTAATTTGTCGAATATCCAACTATACTGTTCACAGGATCACTAGCAACTATTACGGAGTAATTGGGCGTTTCACAGGTATCACATTGAGAAATAATCGAGCTAGTTTACACTTGTAAAGGGTGATACGGTCAAAATTTGGTCAAGGGAAAACGCGTGTAAATCGGTGAAATCGTTTATTTAAAAAATCAAATTAAATTTCTTTTTCAAGTTCAATTAGTATAAAATTCAGGAAAAATATTCAGTTAGGCTTCCGCTTTTCCAAATCCGAATTGCCGGGCCTTACGCTTGACCCCTGCCATCAGATTTTGTACAGCCACCTTGTCCACCTTCTTCGCCGCAGAAAGCCAGTTTGCCTTGAACTGCTGCTCGTCCTTAGCAGTTTTTTGGTCTTCTTCAGGTTCCGCTTGACAATAGCCCAGTATTTCTCAATTGGGCGGAGCTCTGGCGTGTTGGGAGGGTTCTTGTCCTTGGGAACCACCTGCACGTTGTTGGCGGCGTACCACTCCATGGCCTTTTTACCGTAATGGCAAGATGCCAAATCCGGCCAAAACAGTACGGAACAACCGTGTTTCTTCAGGAAAGGCAGCAGACGTTTATTCAAACACTCTTTCACGTAAATTTCTTGGTTGACAGTCCCGGAAGCTATGAAAATGCTGCTTTTCAAGCCACAGGTACAGATGGCTTGCCAAACCAGATATTTCTTTGCGAACTTTGACAGTTTCGTGTGCTTGAAAATATCTGCTACCTTTCCCCTTCCTTTTGCCGTATAAAACTCCTGTCCCGGAAGCTGCTTGTAGTCGGCTTTGACGTAGGTTTCGTCGTCCATTACCACGCAGTCAAACTTCGTCAGCATCGTCGTGTACAGCCTCCGGGATCGCGCTTTGGCAGTCGTATTTTGTTTATCATCGCGATTTGGAGTCACTACCTTCTTGTAAGTCGATAGTCCGGCTCGTTTTTTGGCTCGATGCACGGTTGTAGACGATACACCCAGCTTATTTGCGGCATCTCGGAGAGATAGGTTAGGGTTTCGCTTGAAACTACCGGCAACTCTCTTTGTCGTCTCAGCGGCTTCCGGTTTTCGATTTCCCCGATCCAGACTTCCTGGCTGTCGACAAACGTTCCCCAAACACTTTAATTACATTTGTAACGGTTGATTTGGCCACTTTTAGCGATTTTGCCAACTTTGCGTGCGAGTAGCTCGGATTTTCGCGATGCGCGAGCAAAATTTTGATACGCTGCTTTTCTTGCTTGGACGGCATTTTGACAACTGAAGAGTGAGTTCCAAAATCAAAATAAGAGCAACATTCTACACACACACACACCTTCAAAATGAGGGGTGTTCAGGTTTTTTAAATGCAAAATTGAAAGAAATACGTCAAGTTGATATTGACCAAATTTTGACCGTATCGCCCTTTAAATACCGATAACAGTAGGAGATTACATTCAAACACCCACTTGTTTCGATCACAACATCGTTGGATCGAATATATGTTATTTGCTAAATCAGACCTAAATAGGAAAAAACAAAACACATTGAAAATTGTGCATGCACGAGAGCTCATGAACTAGCGAGCGGTTTGTACACGGCCAGCCGTTTCAACTCAGTTTTGAGTCGTATTTGACTCACTTTCGTCAAAAGTGGAGTCACTCAAATTTGAGTAAATGTAACTGGGATTGACAAGTTGACAAATCAAAAACATCCATCTGATTTGAGTCGATGTTTTTGATTTGTCGACTTGTCAATGCCAGTAACATTTACTCAAATTTGAGTGACTCCAGTTTTGACGAAAGTGAGTCGACAACGACTCAAAACTGAGTCGAAACGGCTGGCCGTGTATGAAAGCAGCTGTGAAAAAAAGAGAGAAAACAAGAAAACAATGCTTGCTTGCTGAGCAGCGTGAGTTACTCGAACAACTCCGAAAATGCTTGAGTTAAGACGCTGTCTTGCCCCTTGGTTAGCCAAGTTATTTGATTCGAGATTTGTCACGTAAAAATAAAAACAAGGTTTTCTCAACGATAGAAATTCTCAGAAAAACTCATAAATTTCTTTATAAATAAAGTTTATTTGCCGAACATTAACGACTTATCGAATGCAGGATCGTTCTCAATATCTCGATCCCTGTCTTTCTGCAAATTAAGAACAGCCTTTTGTTTTACTAAGATTAGACAAACATTGCAAAACACTGTCAGGAAGCAGATGAGATGAGTAAAACCATTTCTGACATATATTAGTGAACCAATTTTTTTAAACACATCGCTGGTTCGATTACCATTATTTGTGGTATCTATATGTACACTCGCGATGGAAATTTTCTCGACATTTAAAGCGACATTTTATTATTATTAAATTCAAACTCACTCGCGAAATTGCTGAGAGTCGAAACACGAAAATGTACACTGCAGTTGCTAGAACGAAACGAAAAAACTGATCACGCTCACCCTCTGGATGGCACATCGCATCGAGATGTCATAATTTGTTATAAAAGCAGATTTCTAAAGGTTTTATTAACATTGTTGAAGGGATGCACACATGGGGAAAAAAATCGTCGGCGTGCCTCAAATTGGCCGGCGGCGCAGCAAAAAGAAAATGCAGCGGCGCGCCGGTCGAAAATAGTGGCGGCGGCAGCGCCATAAAATCGTCGACGTCGGCGGCGCCATAAAATCTAGTCCGCAGCGGCGCACAGATCTAGTCCGTTTTCGACGCGACGGGGTGTCGTTCTTTGAACGCGCACACTTCTGAACGGAGTTGCTTCAGTGTTTTTGCCATCACGGTTAGAGTTCGACTGATAGAGCTGTCAAATTTTGTCTGCTGACTCATGGGTTACTATGATTGATGCTGCATGGGTGCGTAAGTTCGGGTGAAGGTAAACCAATGAAAAATTGGCAATTTTTGTCCATATTTTTGAATGCAAATGTTAGCTTCATTTTGAAACTTTAAGCCACAAATATTTAACCGAAATAAAATTCAAATAAAGAAAAATCACCAAAATGCGTCTCTCACAAATCACAGCAATCATCACCGGGCGCAAATTCAGTAACGATATCAATCAATGGCAAAAGTTAAAATCCACCTTTCCAGCTCCATTTCCATCGGCTCCTTCGCCGAGTGGCCATAAATCACTGGGCAATTCCGCACAAATTAGCTGTTGATTTGATCTCGATCCGTTCGGATCACTTTTCGCTCGTTTGTCGTTCGTCCTGCTCCCAGCCTCAAGGGGGGGAAAAACCTGGCAATATCTTCCACTTGAACAGACTTTTTCCTGTTTCTTCTCTTCGAGTCGGATATTTTATAGCACTCGTTACCGGTTCTCTTTTTCTTCTTCTTCCTTTCTCCCCTGCTGTGGGCTCTGGTACCTACTCGTAGTGAAGTCAAAGCCTCATTCTAACGAATATGAACGACAAACAAGTTCTCCCGTATGATTTTGCCATCATGATGACGATGATGAGGATGTTGATGACGACGAAGACGATGGCTACTGGGGAACCAAACACGAACGAACCAGGAGGGATTGCGAAATCCATCTTCCAGAAAGAATGAAAGGAATAAGATACCGGACTCCAATGGAGCGGAAAACAAAATCCCGAGCTTTCCCATTGTCAGCTAATTTGTCTTGTTGCTTTTGTCGATTTTGGGATCAAGCAAAGGGTGCGAATCGAACTGAGATCCTAAATTGCCAATATGGGATTTCACTCCTCGTGCGCCGTGGGAATGGATTCGAACTGCGATGTGGCTTTGCACCGCTCGGATGAGGTCAGGAAATGAGACACAGGATTAGCCTTTTCTACGGAGCAAACGGACTCCCGAGTGGGCGGAGAAAGGCTTACAAATCGATTTCTCTCCCGTAATGACGTAATTCGGGCGCCTTTGTAGCTATTTCCGGATCCATGTTTCTAAATTAAAGGATCAAGCGGAGTGAAGGGTTTCGAGTTTGGCCTAGAAAATTACCCATAAAATCACACAGCAGAGGTACGCGCGAAGACATTCCCAATAAAATCGAAAAAAAAGGATTCCTGTTTCCTGACTGCTGTCGGAACCTTTCCTCGAATGAATATTTCAATTTCCCGTAAAACAACAAGACGCAGCGGAACGCATTTCGACTCTTTCGGCTGGCAATGAAAATTCTTTGGCTCAATCCCGGCAAACAAGGGAAATCCCTCCCAGGAGAGGTGGGTATTATTGCAAAAGCCAAAACCGCCCCCCCTGGAAAGCTTCCACCATTGCGTGTGTGTGTGTTTGTGTGGGTGGCTTTGTGAGGTCCGTGATTGTTTGTGTTTGTCTCATTGTCGACTTCCTTTCCTACTCTCGGCTGCGTCGAATTGAAATTTATGGCCGCACCGAGACAAATTGGTTGAGCAAAAAGTTTTCTAATTAATTCAGCCCCTGGCCACCGACGACAGCCCCGGGACTGCCTCGCACCACTTCAGGTGGGACGGAGGAATTGTATTTAGCAGAATCAGACAAAGGCCGAGATAAACAAGCACGAATCGAAATAAACAACAACGGCAATGACCGGCTCGGGTGGGACGCTGGCTGACTTCTCTAGCCTGGCCAGGAGCGGCGTGTTTATTGCCTGGAGTAGAAAGTTACTTCTTTTTTCCTCCCGCGTGATTGGCTCTGCTTTGCTGATTGTTCTGGTCCGGAACACGGAGCTTTCAGTCAGGTGGGTGTTTTATGTGTTTGTTTGATTGGTGATTATGTTGTGTACTTTAATCCGGCGATTGAGGAAAATAGTTGTCGATGGTTGATGCTTAAGAACCGTGGACTGATCTATTGATTCGATGGAATTTATCTGCAAACATATATTTGTACTTACCCGCTACTTATATCCCTTATGTCTTGCCCCGAATTTGTCCTAAGTCTTTTTTCACGTAAGTTTCATCGTCCATCAAAACACATCCGTTGTACTTGGTCAGGATTTGACATTATTGGTTCCAACGTGGGCTAATGATTTTGGAAAAGAACGATACTGCCTTCAGCAAAATTTGTCAATACATCAAAACCATACGGTTGGTGGATAGCAGTACAGAATTATCTCACTACGTGGCACTAGTGTGCGTATGAGCAGGATCTCGGGCTCCTGGTCATCTTGCAAGTTAACGTTTTCGCCAACGTGGTGAACAGTAAAATAACAGTTGTGGTGACCCATTCGATTCACTTGTAATCGTTTGCCAGGAACTGATTCTAGGAACTAAATTTCAAAATATGGACCATGACGAACTTGAAAGTTCTTGATTTCAACTTTGTCAAACAGTGCATTGCTCGAACTCAAATATCTTTCGCGCAAAAATAATCTATCTGCATTGCATCTGCCGTTCTAAAGCCTGTCTACCGTAAATTTTGGACACGCAGATAGCTTCAGCAAAATTTAGACATATATCAACAAAACCATTGTTTATTTCAGTATAATAGAGTTATATAAACAGTAAAAACAGTTGATTGAAATGTTAATCCTCTTTTCTGTAAAATTCTCGAACTTTCTGTTTAACACCCCCATCAGCTTCCGTACAGTATCCTCAGAAACGTTACAGGTGACTGTTCTCATCTTCTCTGGAAACCGTTGAACTCATTTTCTTTTTTCTTAATTTCAAAAAGATTCCGCTTAACCAGTGCCCAGAATTTTTCTATGCGGTGAAATTCTGGTCAGTTAGGTAGATTGGCTATTTTTGGCACGTCATCGACTTCTTGTGCCTTATACCATTCCAAAACGGATTTCGCATAGTAAAAAGGTGCCAATATCAGGCCTAAGCAATGCTGGAGAGTTTGCAGACTTTCTTTTTCCTGCTCAATCTTGTTGATAGATAGATTGAGACAAAACTTTTAGATTACATATGTTTCACCGTCCATTATGATACACGATTTTTTGTTTGCAAAAAACTGGTTGTAAAACTCCTAAGCATGATTTTTTGCAGTGAAACTTTGCTTGTCATCACGGTTGGGCACCTTTTTCTCTCTATAAGCCTTAATTCCATGCTTCTGTTCTAGTTTGTTGCACATGTGGAGTTGATTTTCTAACTTTAGTTAATTCTTTTGTCCTAAGATTATTTCTTTAGCTTTCAGTCTCTATGGGTGGTGAATATAGATTATATTGCGCCTTCTTCTAGTGATTACTGAAAAAATCATAACGTGTCGATGTGCTGTGTGTGTTGTTTCTAATATATTTTACTTACTAGATTTCTGTTTTTCTCATATTAATCTCCTTGAATGATTTCGCCACGATTGCCAACTGTTTCGCGATCCACCAGAGGAAATGGCCTGGATTTTCCACGACCGCGCTAATAATATTTTTGTCGAAGTGCTTCTTGCTTGGAACCAATCTCGATAACCACTTGACGACCAATTTGCGCATGAAAAAACTACACTCCAAACCCTATACTAAACTCAACTCAATTTTTTTTCAATTTTACCCACACAAAAACCAGTTTTTCAAAAAGTGTTGCATTTTTTTCGAGTACAATCTTAAGTTTGATTTTGGCAGTAAATTTTTAAATGATGTGTAATTTGCTCCTAATCACGTTTGGGAACAGAAAGTTCAAACGTCGATTTCTCGGAATGCTCATATTGTGGAAGTCTCATTAGATAGATTTAAGAGTTTTCACCATTAGAATGTTTATCAGAAGAACAATTCTCGAGTACTAGTTTAAATGAACGCATTTTTAAATCAGTTGAATTCCCCCAAACGACGCGTAAGTAAAAGGTTTCATATCACAAGGTTAACCATTTTGATTTATTTTAGTAAAAGTTGAATTATTTTAGAAACATTTATACAACGTTTTGTTGCAGAAAATATACGTAAATAATAATATAACTTGAATTACCCATTTTTGAGTATATGGCATAGATGTCATAAAATTGCCATTTTGGCAAATGAAATTCTGTAGAAATGGGTTAAAAAGTACCCATTATCTGACAGTTGCGCCATAAACTCAATAATGAGTAAATCGAGTTTATGGTTATCCTTTTTTTTTGTTATATGGGTAAAATTTTACCCAATAATGAGTTTTTGATTCCTACCCGGATTCATACGGCCAGTTTTAAAGTCATAAATTTTCTATCTCATAAATGTAACCGGACACTGGACATTTCAGACAATCACTTATGGGAAACTGAAGAGAGTTAAGATGGATGGTGAATGGCAGGAGCAAACAAAAGAAAAGTGGAAATATTTACAATACCCATTTATGGGTATATATGTCCATATGTTTCCAGTAACAAATTATTCAAATGCATAATATTTTACTAATTTTCGTGTTTTTTATTTTCACTAATTTTTGGACAGAAAAGAAAAATGGGTGAAATTTTACCCATTATTGAGTTTTCGATTCCTACCATGTATATATCTTGACGAAACATTTCAACGTAACAACATTGTTATTCGCAGAATGGCGTATCATTTTGACGAAAGTAACATGCCATCAATTATACGTACATATCAAAATGACGTATTATCTTTTTCTATTGCAGACCGTTGTGAAAGCATTTTTGTAAATGAAACTTAAATTTTCACTCCTAATGTACTTTTTAAGCACTGTGATGTGATTTATTTTGCCAATTAGCCGGTCAGTGGAATCTAATAGATCATCATGTCTTATTTTCACATAGGAACAAAAATATACTCAAAAAAATTCAATGTTTATTTTCTCACCTTCATCCAAATGTTAGTTGAGTCCATCTGAACAATAATAAGAGAACTCGAACCTATAGAACGAGGGAAATTTCGATTATGGGATGGGGTTTATTCCGACTTCCAAGTGAAATGATAATATACTAGCTTAAATACATCATATATTTTATACTGCAGTGAATCGCATATCAGACTCATTATTGAAGTCCGTAGATCTGCAGGGATGCCTTGATAATTTCAGGGAAACTAAGTGAATTCAGGAAAGTCTTAAGAGCTTCATACATTTTCGAGCATTTCAGAGAAATCCAGTGAACTTCATTAAAATCCTAAGATTTTCAGTAAAATTCGGAAAACTTCAACTAAGAATGCATGAGAACTGCGGCCAAGAAAACTTCTTAAAAGTTTCAAGTCAAAACATGAAAGTACCAATATCTTCAGTTCCAAGAACATCAGACATGTCTCCTAAGTTACAGAGAAGTTATGAGGTTTTCAGGAATGTCGCGGGAATTTAAGTGAAACCCGATGAACTTCAGCGAATCCCAGAAAAGTTCAACAGATTCCAGAGAACTTCAGTGAAGCCTCGAGAATTTGAAAAAAGTACCAAAGCTTCAAGGAAGTATCATAGAGAGTTTGAACTGTTTAGTGGAATACCTGTAACTAGAAATGAGAAGACAAATTAGTATTTTCCATTTAATTCCAACTATCTTTGCTTATCTGGACAGATACGCGTATTTCGTCTACACATAAATCTGTGTAAATCCATTTAACATCGAGACGATCGCGAGTAATTGGTTTTATTCCTTTTACTGAATTTTAGATATTTATTTTAACTTAATATAATATTTATACATATATAACAGAAACATGGCTCTTTTAAGTAATTTGATTAAGCCTGAACAAATAAATAAACTTTTTGTAAAAAATATTTCAACTTCACAGAATTTCACGGAGAACAGCTCATGAAACTTCAGAGAAGTTCAGGGAAATTCAATAAAGTCGTTAGAACTTAAAAGCTAGGTCTTATAACTTCTGTTAGGTCCGCATAATGTCAGAAAAGTGCCAAAAATTACATCCAAATCCCAACACCTCCAGCGAAGTTGCAAGGATATCAGGGATGTCTGTTGAATAACAGTGAAGTTGAAAAAATCAATGATTTCCTGAGAACTCCAGAAAAGTCCCAAAAATTTAAGTGAAGTTCAACAAACTCTATGAAACTTTTGCGCATTCCAAAGAATCTCAGTGTTTCGAGAACTTTAGTAAAGTTCCAAAGCTTCAAGGAATTATAAAATCAGAGAACTCTTTAAAACTTCAGATAACTCAAAAAACTCTGAAAATTCAGAGAGGTTCCGAGAAGTTCAGAGACGTTTTGAGAACCTCAGGGAAGTTGAAGACATTCAGAGAAGTTTTGAGAAGCTCAAAAAGTTCCAAGAACTTCAAAAAAATTCAGAGAGCTTCAACAACATTCCATGAATTTCAGAAAGTTCCGAAATGTTCAGAGAAGTCCACGAATCTTCAGACTCCACGAAACTACAGCAATATCTTCAAAACTTCAGAAAAGTCATCAAATCTTCAGAGAAGATTCTGAAACATGAAAGGAATTCACGAAACCAGACCAGAACTTCAAATTATATAACGGAACATCAGAAAAGTCCTCGGAACTTAAGGAAGAAACACCAGAGAAGTGCATGGAACTTCAAAGAACTGAACGAATATTCAGATATGTCGTTGAAACTTTTTAGAAGTCCTTGGAACTTCATAGAATTCCTCGAGACTTCTGATAAATTCTTCTTCTTCATTGTTTCCAGCTCCTTCGATGACAGGTAGCATTTTTGCATGAGTATGAGTGTGTGGCAAATACAATCATACGCTATGCCCAAGGAGTCGGGAAATTTTCCTTAACGAAAAATTTCTAGACCAGTCCGGGAATCGAATCCAGTCCCCTCCAGCATAGTGTTGCTTTGTAGCCTCGTCCTTACCGACTGACCGACTGTGCTAAAGGAGGCCTGATGAATTCACGAAACATTAAATAAGTCCTCACAACTTCAGATTATTTCATGGAACTACAAAGAACTTATTTGATTAGATTAAGAGATAAACTTAAGAGAAATTCGGGGAACTTAAAAAAAAGTTCATGGATCTTCAGCTCTTCGAAGCTTTAAAGAAGTCTTTAAAACTTCACAAAAGACTCCAGAACTTAAGAGAACTTCTTGAATCATACAATCCAACTTTTAAAAAATCTATAGAACTTCAGATAAGTTCACGGATATTCAGTGAAGCACTCAAAACTTTAGAGAAGTCCTCGAAACTTCAGAAAAGTCCCGAACTTCAGAGGGGCTCATAGAACTTCAAAAATGCACACGGAATCTTAGAGAAGTTCATGGTACTTAGGAAGAAGTCTCGGTACTATAGAAAATTTTATGGAATTTCAGATTTATCTTCGGAACTTCAGTAACGTTTTCGAAACTTCAGAAAAGGTCTCAAAACCTCAGAGAAGTTTTTGGAACTCCAAACTAGTTCACGAAAGTTCAAACGAGTTCCCGGAACTAAAGAGAATATCAGGGAATTTCAAAAAAACATTCAAACTTCAGAGAAGATTACGAAGAAAAGCTCACGAATCTTTAAAGAACATACGAGAGATTTTATCGGACTTAACTATGAGAATTTAAGAAACATTCACAGATTTTCAAAGTATTTCGCGGATGTTAAAAGAAGTCCTTGGAACTTTGAAGAAGTTTACGTTAATTTAGAAAAGTTCACGGAATTTCAGAGAAATCCACGGAACTTCAGAAACGTTTACGGAACTTCAGAGAGTTTCACGGACCTTTAATAAATTCCTTGGAAGCTTAGAAAAACTAATGGAACTTCAGAGAAGTTTATGAAACGTGAAAGGAATTCACGCACCTTCAATGCAATTCACGCACCTTCAATGCAATTCACGGAACTTTAAAGAGGTCTTCAGACTTTCTGATTGATTTACTGAGCTTCACAAAAAGTCTAAGAAATTTACGAGAAATCTCAAGATCATCGATATGCTGAGGTTCAATGTTTAACCTCTCTAGTAACCTTCACATAACAGAGATACGAGTCTTTAATGGATGATACTCACAAGATCTTTAAAATAATTCCTGATTGTTGTGAAATCTTAAGAAAATAGAACTCATCGGATAAAATTAGGAGATAAACTTTAAATAAATTCAGGGAACTTAAAAGAAGTTCATTGATCTTCAGCTAAGTCTTGAGAGCTTTAAAAAAGTCCTTAGAACTTTAAAGCAGACTTCAGAACATCAGAGAAGTCCTTGGGTCTAACAAAACAATTGGTAGAGAAATGTACGAAACTCGAGATAAGTTCACGGATATTCAGTGAAGCACACGAAACTTTAGACAAGTCTTCAAAACTTCAGAGAAGCTTTCGGAACTCCAGGTTAGTACACGAAAGTTCAAAGGAAGTCCCAGAACTTCAGAAAAGTTCACGGAATTTCAGAGAAATCATTGAAACTTCAGAGAAGATTACGGAGAAAAGTTCACGAAACTTTAAAAATCTTACGATGGATTTTTACGGAACGAACAAGATAATTTCAGATAAAATCACAGAATTTCAGATAAGTTCACAGATATTCCGAGAAGTTTTTGGAATCTTAAAAAATTTTACGTTGATTTAGAGAAGTTCACGGAACTTTAAAAACGTTCACGAAACTTCAGAAAGATTCACGGTTCTTTAATAAAGTCCTTGGAACTTTTCAAAAAGTTAAGGGAACTTGACAGAAGGTTATTAAATTTGAAAGGAATTCACGTAACTTCAAAGAAGTCTTCAGACCTACTGATTGATTCCTCGGAACTTAAGAGAAATATTAAGATCATTGATTTGCTTAGGATCTTAAAAACAATGTCTGACCACCTTGGTAACCTAAAAAAATCAGAGATTCGTGATTTTGATGATTTTGATCTTAAAAATCATTCCTGATCATAGAACTCTGCAGATTAAATTAAGTGATAAACTAAAAGAGATTCGTGATTTTGATGATTTTGATCTTAAAAATCATTCCTGATCATAGAACTCTGCAGATTAAATTAAGTGATAAACTAAAAGAGATTCGTGATTTTGATGATTTTGATCTTAAAAATCATTCCTGATCATAGAACTCTGCAGATTAAATTAAGTGATAAACTAAAAATAAACAGAGGGAACTTCAAATAAGTTTATGGATCTTCAGCCAAGTCTTCGGAGCCTTAGAAAAATCCTTGGAACTTCACAAAGACCTCATAACTTTAGAGAAGTCACTGGATCTTACAATACAAATGTTATATAAATCTGCAGAGCTTCAGCTAAGTTCACGAATATTCAGTGAAGCACACGAAACCTTAGAAAAGTCCTCGAAACTTTAGAGAAGTTCACGGAACTTCAAAGGGTTTCATGGAACTTCAAAACAGTACAAAGAATGTTAAAGAATGTTCTTGGTAATTTAGAAAAGTTCCCGGTACTATAGAGAAGTTCATGGAATTCCACATAAATCCTCTGAACATCAGAAACGTTCTCGAAACTTAATAGAAGCTCTCTGAACTTCAGATTAGTTCACGAAAGTTCAAAGGAGTTTCTGGTACTTCAGAGAAATTCTCGGAATTTAAGAGATATCATGGTAACTTCAGAGAAGGTTACGGAGAAAAGCTCAAGCAACTTTAAAAACTTACGAGAGATTTTAAAGAGCCTTTAAGAAACTTTAAGAAACTTACGAAAGATTTTAACGGAACGAATAGGTGAATTTAAGGAAAATCCTCGGAAGTTAAGAGAAGGCGTTTAAGGAAGTCCTCGGAGTTTAAGCGAATTTGTTGTGAACTCTTTAAAAAACAGAACTCATAGGATTAGATTTAGAGATAAACTTAAGAGAAACTCATGGAACTTCAGAGAAGTTCATGGATCTTCAGCTAAGTCTTCTGAGCTTTAGAGAAGTCATTGGAACTTCAAAGAAGACTTCAGAACTTCAGAGAAGTCCTTGAGTCTAAAAAAACAGTTGTTAAAGAAATCTACGGAGTTTCAGATAAGTTCACGGATATTCAGTGAAGCGCATGAAACTTTGGAGAATTCTTCGGAACTTCAGAGAAGTTCTCGAAACTACAGAGGGAGCTCTTGGAACTTAACAGAAGACTTCAGAATATCAGAGCAGTCATTGGATCTTACAATACAATTGTTTTAGATATCTGCAGAGCTTCAGATAAGGTCACGGAACTCAGAGGGTTGCATGAAACTTCAAAACAGCACAAGGAATCTCAAAGAAGTTCACGGTAATTTAGAAAAGTTCCCGGTACTATATTCATGAAATTCCACATAAATCCTCGGAACATCACTAACATTCTCGAAACTTCATAGAAGCTCTCAGAACTTCAGATTAGTTCACGAAAGCTCAAAGGAGTTTATGGTACTTCAGAGTAATTCATGGAATTTCAGAGAGTTCATTGAAGCTTCAGAGAAGATTACAGATTGAAGCTCGCAAGTCTTTTAAAAACATACGAGAGATTTTAACGGAATAAACATGAGAATTTAAAAACATTAACAGAACTTCAGAGTAGTTCTTGGAACCTTGAAGAAGTTTAAATTAATTTAGAGAAGTTAACGGAATTCACGGATCTTCAATAAAGTCCTTTGAACTTAAGAAATGTTAACAAAACTTCAGAGAAGTTTATGAAACTTGAAAGGAATTCACGAAACTTCAAAGAAGTCTTCAGACCTTCTGATTGATTCACTGAACTTCAGAATAGTTTTCGGAACATAAGAGAAATCTCAAGATCATTGATAAGCAATGTTTAAAAAACCTGGTAACTTAAAAATATCAAAGATACGTGACTTTAATAATTGATACTCACAAGATCTTGAAAATCATTCCTGATCGATGTGAATACTTAGGAATATAGAACTCATCAGAATAGATAAAGAGATAAATTTAAGAGAAATTCAGGAAACTTCAAACAAGTTCTTGGATCTTCAGTTAAATCTTCGGAGCTCTAGAGAAGTCCTTGGAACTTAACACATGACTTCAGAATTTTAGAGCAGTCATTGGATCTTACAATACAATTGTTTTAGAAATATGCAGAGTTTCCGATAAGTTCACGAATATTCAGTGAAATACACGAAACTTTGGAGAAGTTCACGGGACTTCAGAGAAGTTCACGGAACTTCAGAGAGTTTCGTGGAACTGCAAATCAGCACAAGGATCTTAAAGAAATTCACGGTTATTTAGAAAAGTTCGCGGTACAATAGAGAAGCTCATGGAATTCCACATAAATCCTCGGAACATCAGTAACGTTCTCGAAACTTCATAGAAGCTCTCGGAACTTCAGATTAATTCACAAAAGTTCAAAGGAGTTTCCGGTACTTCAGAGAAGTTTATGGCATTTTTGAGAAATCATTGAAACTTTAGAGAAGATTACGGTGAAAAGCTTAAGAAACTTTAATAACTTAAGAGTGATTTTAAAGAACCTCGACGAAACTTTAAAGAACTTACGAGAGATTTTTACGGAACGAACAAGTGAGTTTTCGAAACATTCACAGATCTTCAGAGAAGTTCACGGATGTTCCGAGAAGTTCTTGGAACCTTAAAGTAGCTAACGTTTATTTAGAGAAGTTCACGGAACTTCACAAACGTTCACGATAGGAACTTCAGAAAGGTTCACGGATCTTCAGTAAAGTTTTTGGAACTTCAGAAAAGTTAACGGAACTTCAGATAAGTTTATGAAACTTGAAAGGACCTCACGAAACTTAAAAGCAATTCCCGGAAATTCAGAGAAGTCTTCCGATCTTCTGATTGATTCACTGAGGTTCAGAGAAGTCCTCGAAACTTAAGAGATATCTCACGATCATTGTCGATCATGTGAATTGCACAAGTTAAACTATTTCCATGATCAATATTTTAGCTGGCTCTATCCATGGCCATCCATTAATGCTTTTCTTGTGGAATGATTTTGATTTATTCATGGATTGTTTATTTGTTCATATATGTAAAAGTATGTTTGCCCTCTTGTAATACTTCTTATTCAATCTTTTGGTTGTTTGGAAACTCATGACCTTGTAGAAACTTTGGACCACAGAAGAATGAAATTTGATTGAAATTAACACAAAACATGATATTCAATACCAAATCTTGAAAACTTATCATATCTTTAGACTTGTTTGTGTAGGAAATGACTTCCCATGGTTACCGAAACGTAGCGTAATTAAACAACTCACTTAACGCTACACGTGAGTGGAACTAAATTTTGCCAATAGTAACCCATCTTCAATTTACCGCCATCTCAAAATAAACACCGTAGCAACGTCACACATATGAGGCCGAAGTCGCAAAGTAACTGGAAAATAATAAGCTCCATCCAAATATCACCAACCAATCCCGCTTCGAATCAACTTGGAAAAAGTAATTACTACGCTTAATGGGCCATGAGCCTCGCAGTCAACTCTACCAGCAAAATATCCCAGCAGCAACATCCCAGAACACTTTCGAGGTTAGCGGAATTTTCCAAACGCCACAGGGCCGGAGTGCCAAAGAATGGGATTTTGCAATTTGAATAATTCAAATCCTCTCCGCCCGCACAAGTCTTCGTGGATGGAGAGAAAAAATGCCGCCCATCGAAAAAAATAAACTTTCAATCAATTCCACCTCCTCCCAAACTCGAAGGTCGAAGCTCCTTCTGCGAACATCAAACAATCTTCTTCCTTCGTCCAACTTTAATCCCACGAGCTTTTACGCTACCTGAACTACAAAGCTCTCCCACTACTGTTCCGATCGGGAAGCCACGGGAAGCGAAGGAAGAAAAGGACACTTGAACCTAACAACCCCGGCAGCCGGCAGCCAGCGAGGAAGAAGAAAAGTCAATCAAATTTAAAAGCAACCGTTTTGTGCAAAGTTGGCAGAAAAAAAGCGACCCAACTAACGTCGACCGCCGCCTTTATTTGATTTTCCGACCGAAGCGTTTTATTCCAGAGCGCTTCTTCCTCGCATTTCCCACTGGGATTGGGCGGTTTGTTGGTACCGAAGTGAATGGGAAAGGCACGTTTTCAATCGGCACGATATTCATCCGTTCGAGGGCAGCTTCCACATTTAACAACTGCTGCCCGGGGACGGGAAGAAGAAGTCGTAAAAATATACGACGAATCGAAGAAGATAAACCACCAATCGCACTCTCTGGTCAGCCACCAACGCGAACGGGTATTCCATCAGAGATTGGAAAAGGCCACCGGATGATCCGGATGCCATACGAGCACCATTACACACATCGTTGCCGAAAGCGATACTGACAGGGCGACGAAAAATAAAGCTTATTTATGATTGGACCGATGCCGAGGAAAACTATAAACAAACAGTGATGAACCGGGGAAGCCTTATGCTTTTTTCTTTTTTCTTTCTCGGTTGGATCAAACACATAAAAAAAAAAGAAATAACACTTAAAACGTTTGAGCAAAGGAATAAAACAGAAAAAAAAACGAAAACTAGAAGAAAGAAGAAAGAGAGCGGAGTGCTGACACAGCAAACGATTGGGTCCCACAGGAAGAAAGTGCTATCGGAGCGGTTAGATGAAGAGGAAAATAAGCGGAATGAAACTATCATCGGAAGTCGGTCAGTTCCACCAGACACTGACTGAAAATTGGAAGCTTTGCCGGGTTTCTTTCAAACTGCTTAGAAAAGCTCAAATGTTCATAAGTGTGTATTATCCTATGTTGGGGACATAGATCACAGATTTGATCTAATTGTGATGTGTCGTCCAACCATGGTTTATTATTATTAATTGATTTTATTACACTTCTCAGCATGTAGCTGGGAACTGTTACCTACCTCCGGGCGTCTGGGGGCCAAAGAGGGTAAGGCTCGGTTGATATTATAAGTCAGTTTTTAAGACTTACATCCCAATGAACAAATCCAATTAAAGGTATACTTGAAAAACATCAAGATTCATTTCACAAAACCACGCATAAAACAAGATATTCTACACTGAAAATTTATTTTCGTAAAATAGCTATCACGCGTTTCGTAAACATGGATTTTGTACATATAAAAAATGCCTCGTACATTGTATGAAACATTCATAATGCTTTTTATCTGATAATGCTTTCATTACACCTTTTTGTAAAATGCACGAAATGAACTTCGTGATGACCAATCGCTGTTTCTCTTTTATACCGTACTCATGCTTGATGGTGTTTCTGCTGGTATGGGCGGGAATAATTTATCTAACCCAAAATAAAAATTAAAGCGCTGCCGAGAGCTATAACTTCATGCTCATGGATCAAACATGTTCTCAAGAGTCAGCGTGGCCTAGTGAAATCAACCATGGATTCAGAGTCAGCACTTTCCAAATATGCAGGTTCGAACCCCATGTCAGAAACATTTAAAAAAAACGCTGATCAACTCCACGTGGTTGCCTTTATTGTCAATTACATTTTGAGTCGATAAAGTAGATCTGTCAGTCCTTCATGCAACCACCAGAGAGCCGTTTCTTTATAATTTGTGACCAAATATTTGTAGCTCTTTGTATTGTATTCGTACAATGTACGAATGTTCTTTCTATGTCAACAAAAGCTTCGTGCTTTTGGCAGTTGCGCGTTTGCCATTAATTACGAATGTATCTTCATAAAAAGAACAAATCAGTTTCGTTGCAGAAAACAACGAATGAATTTGTGAATTTTACCTTCGATTTTGTAATATTAACTAAAATTAACTTTCAGTGTACATAACATCGATAAAAAAGCCATAAAACTTTCATAAGCTCAAAAAGGCCCATACTACAGGAGGTTATCAAGACTATTTCCCAAGCTTCGCTTAAGACTTGACAGTTTTATTGGTAGATATTTGAAATGACATTCAAGACATACATTAAACTATGATAAAACTACCACATGTCTTGATAGTTTTCTGATTTTCTTCTTTTATTTCCGTCACAAATATGTTTTGAAGATTCCATTTTTGGATTGGTTCTGATGAGTAGAGACTTTTATTCATTTAAAATTGAGTGGATGCTATTAAAAAAAATCGATATACATTTGATGTTTCTTTTTCAAAGCGACTATGTATGTAAATTAATTGTAAAATTGACGTTAATTACATGAGTTTTTAGTCTGTAATAGATAAACTATGCAACTCTAAGTTTATTGGGTTATTTTTAAATGAAAATTTCGAAAATTTTAGTACGCCATAGAATTATTGATATTTAGGGAAGCGGAACCTATCTTGAGCTCAATAAGCAGACATCCAGTGGAAATCGGTGAATATGCACTGAATACCTAACACTGAGTACACAAGTTATTCACAATTTATTCGTCCACTTAACGTAATCGTTTAGCAACACACAAAACATTCGATTCTGATAATTTTCTTCCAATTTAATACGGAAAAGTTGCCACTGCTATGTACCTATATTAATAATATCACGAAAAACGTTAATCCCATATGTGTACATATATTAATCGTACTGATTTTAATCAAGAACAAATACAAACAAGTTAACCCTCTTCACTACTACACTCAAAAATGAAGTAGATCATTTGACAGCACTTCACGTGTGTTGGGTAGCATGCATGTAACCATGACAAAATGAAACGGGTTGTTTGTTATTCCTCTATGAGAATATTGACAGCAAGGTTCACCATAACGTTGGGCATAGAATGCTCGGTGAATGATTGAACACGCACACTAGCGTTGATGTCTATGCTATACAGTATCTGAGCAGTGCAACATCAAGCGATTACGTCGATTGTTAACACGGTTCAGAATAGGTGCAAGCGTCTTTAAATTATTGTGAAAATTAATCCCATAGTTTTGTAGTATTTAATCACGTATTCGTAGATTCTCGTGTGGCTAGTGTAATAAGTGAAGTGTGATTTTTATGGTTTGTGCAATTACGCAACGAAAATGTGTGAGGATATATTGCAATTAAAGAGAAAACTTGGAGTCTGGCTCGAGTATATTCCCTAGTACGATTAGATCAATGCAACGAATTTGTAGTTCAAAGGTAAGCAATTGTGTTGAAAATCTGACTGCTCATTATTTTTACGAAATTTAAGTCTCCAAAACGTTTTTGTAGCTTATAATTATATTCAAGACCTAATTTTATTTGCCAGGGTTATATATTCTGGGTTACTGCGTCCGTTTATTGGAGAAATTAAACATCTTTTTACGTTTGAAGTTGGATGGCTGCAGAATGTGATGGATATATGTATTATGGTGAGAATAGGTACCGCTTTCCTACATTGATTTCTTTAAAAATTAAAAATATTTCAAGTTAGGTGGCAAAGCTAAGAAATTGTTAGATCTTGAATAAATTGTACCTAGAATCCCTTCTAAGTTTCAAAATGTATTTTAAACCATGAATTTTTTTTTACAATTATCATTATCATACAGGCATTACAATTATCATTATCATACAGGCTCAATCGAATCAACTTTACACCAAATTTTCATATTTTTACACATCATTTATCTTAAAACTAAAGTTAAGAAGATAGAGCCGATTACTCGCGGCCATCTCGAGGTTAATTGGAATTTAAAATTACGGATGGGAAAGAAGGTGGGAATTTAAAGTATGGTTTACATAACACATTAAATTTAAATTCTAAATTATTGAAACACTTATAACTATGCAATTTATGGTTTTCTATTGATTCGAACATTTTTTAAAAAAGAAAAAAAAACACACGCACACATACACAGATAAAAAAAACTTAAAGTTAACATACAGGTTAAACTAACTAAAATCTAAGGCTAATGTTAGTCAAAAACACATAAATGAGTTTCATGTACTCCAAAGCTAAAATATCATCTCGAATTGGCAGATTGGGTAGTCTACCTTGAGCCCGAAGGGAAGCATAAAGCCCCGATCTGACTTCACGATGCTCAACACAAGACCAAATAACGTGATCTGCGTCCTTATAGCCTTGTCCATACTCACAGAGATTACTGTCCCTCAGCCCAACCCGGAACATTAAAAATTGTTCGTTGCATTATGAAAACGAGAGTTTTGTTGCATAATGTAAATGGTTACCATTCCATAGACATCAGCAATAACCAGGCTCGCCATTTTTTCAATTGTTTTCTCTGAAACTACCCAGGTAACTAATGGCTGCTTTACTGCAATGCTATGATAATGCTTCATCAATTCTATATTGCACTCGAAATGCTTATTACAGGCTACCAACATTCTACAGGCTACAGATGCTGATAAAATGCTGGTAGCGTCTGAAATTCAGACTTAGGGTTGATTTACTGCATAAAGGGCGATACGGTCAAAATATGGTCAATATCAACTTGACGTATTTCTTTCAATTTTGCATTTAAAAAACCTGAACACCCCTCATTTTGAAGGTGTGTGTGTAGAATGTTGCTCCTATTTTGATTTTGGAATTCACTCTTCAGTTGTCAAAATGCCGTCCAAGCAAGAAGAGCAGCGTATCAAAATTTTTTTCGCGCATCGCGAAAATCCGAGCTACTCACACGCAAAGTTGGCAAAATCGCTAAAAGTTGCCAAATCAACCGTTACAAATGTAATTAAAGTGTTTGGGGAACGTTTATCGACAGCCAGGAAGTCTGGATCGGGGGGAAATCGAAAACCGGATGCCACTGAGACGACAAAGAGAGTTGCCGGTAGTTTCAAGCGAATCCCTAACCTATCTCTCCGAGGTGCCGCAAATAAGCTGGGTGTATCGTCTACAACCGTGCATCGAGCCAATTAACGAGCCAAAAAACTATCGACTTACAAGAAGGTAGTGACTCCAAATCGCGATGATAAACAAAATACGACGGCCAAAGCGCGATCCCGGAGGCTGTACACGACGATGCTGACGAAGTTTGACTGCGTAGTAATGGACGACGAAACCTACGTCTGCTGCCTTTCCTGAAGAATCACGGTTGTTCCGTACTGTTTTGGCCGGATTTGGCATCTTGCCATTACGGTAAAAAGGCCATGGAGTGGTACGCCGCCAACAGCGTGCAGGTGGTTCCCAAGGACAAGAACCCTCCCAACACGCCAGAGCTCCGCCCAATTGAGAAATACTGGGCTATTGTCAAGCGGAACCTAAAGAAGACCAAAAAAACTGCTAAGGACGAGCAGCAGTTCAAGGCAAACTGGCTTTCTGCGGCGAAGAAGGGGGACAAGGTGGCTGTACAAAATCTGATTGCAGGGGTCAAGCGTAAGGCCCGGCAATTCGGATTTGGAAAAGCGGAAGCCTAACTGAATATTTTTCCTGAATTTTATACTAATTGAACTTGAAAAAGAAATTTAATTTGATTTTTTAAATAAACGATTTCACCGATTTACACGCGTTTTCCCTTGACCAAATTTTGACCGTATCACCCTTTACGCTAATGCTTATTTCCTACCATAAAGCGTAAATAAAACTAATATTTCTAACACGATTTTTGAGACATGCGATATGTTCATCTTTGTTTTTTCTATTTTTGAAAAAGATGAGTATAAAAAATAATAACAAACTAATAAAACTTGTTTGAATTGCTCAAGGTGAACAAATCTTTCATAAAATAGCCATTAAATCAGTGCGGAGAAGGCACATCGTAAACAAAGAAAATGTGAACGTTCAAATCAAAAGTGCCTATGCATAATTGTTGTGCTAAGTCGTAATTTTAGCTTATTATTTATTGTTGTCACTCATCAGCGTAAGTCGGTAAGAACCAAAAAAAAAACTCTAACTTGAATATGCTACCAATGGTTCCGGGAAGAAGAACAGTTAATAATATTGCGCCGACGGCTGAAACATTGGTTGAGTGAAAAATGACTTGAACGACTATGTGCAATCCACTAGTTTTTGATTTCTTCCACCTATGGGCATCCATTGTGACAATTTGTTTATTTCTCACATAACGTTCTTTCTCAAGAGTATGTGATTTTATTTTAAATCGAATGGTTCTAAGAGCGTTTTATGGCACCCTCTCCAAGATATATGCATCTTAGAGAACTTAATGTCATAAAAGTTTTTCAAATTTTTTATCAGGTTTTATAATGCGAAGCGATGTCTTGAGAGAGGGATCAAGTATCGTATAAAATTACATTTCAGGTAAATTACACTTATAAATGATGCAGTTTTATGGAGGTTTCTTCAAGTGTTCCTTAATCACTCTTAGGAACAATTAATAAATCAAAACGACCTTAACTTGATAAATGCCCTAATAAAACCGGATGAACTCCGTAATGCTTTGATGAAACTACCATTAAACATGTATGAAACCAATTTGCATTTGTATTGTTCCTTGGGATCTTATTTGGTTTGATTCAATGTTGGATTAGCAATCATGGCTCAGGAACCACCCGACTACAAGTTCCAGGAATCACTGCTTTCTAAATGCTGTTCAGTTTCTTTCGTAGCTCCAATTCTTCATGCACTGAAAATTAATTTTAGTTTATACTACAAAAATGGTAGCACTAACGTTCGTCATATTCTGCAACGAAACTTATTCGTACGTTTTATGTAGCACGTTTTATGCTACACGCGCCACTGTCAAAAGCACGAAGCATTTGTTGAAACATAAACAATACAAAGAGTAACGTTTTATGTGAAGAGCTGCTATTGATTTCGTGGTAAACCTCACTAGACTATGATGACTCAAGAGAAGATACTTGATTAATGAGTATGAAGTTATAACTCTCGGTATCACTTTAACTTTGTTGTTGGGATAAATAAATTATTCATGTCTATCCGTCCCGCAACAGCAACCGAGAAGCAGCAATTAGCTGGCCTTCACGAAATATATTTTGTGCATTTTACAAAAATGTGCAATGATGGCATTTCACCAGATAAAATGCAATATGAATGTTTCATACAATTCACGAGACATTTGTTCGATGTACGAAATTGATGCGAAAGCTTATTTACGAAAATAAATTTTCAGTGTGGGAACGTATAAGGGTACGGGGTACACTTTCGGTCGTCGAGATTATAATCGAAACTATACAGGCTGTTGAGAATTAGTAAAAGCCATGAATACTGGCAACCCAAACATGTTCCACAGTACAGAAACAATATTAGACTCATTAGACTTTCTCAAATGGCTATCTATTGCTTCGTTCCTTATTAGTTTCCTCCACTGTACCGGTAAGATCACATGCCTCCTCCAAATGCCTCATTCGCCTTGACTCCTTCGCCAAATCTTGATATTTTGTAATCTTGGTAGAGAACGTTGCGATCCAGCGGTACAGCGACATCGATGAGTGTCTGCTTTCTTTTGTCGTAGATCACAATGTCAGGGCGATTGGCACGGATGAGGATATCTGTTAGGATCTCGCGATCCCAGTACAGCTACATGCAACTATTTTCCAGAACCGGATCTGGTAGGTACTTGTAATAGGGCACGTACAGGTTGACTAAATTGTGCTTCAGTGCAAGTTGTTGGTGCACAATCTTGGCGACATCGTTGTGACAGCGGTCTTCTACTAATGTTCTAAAGCGGTATCCTACTTCTTCGTGCAATATGTACCTACGATAATGACCTGGTCTTCGATGGCTACCACGAAGCCTTGAATCTCTGAGAAGAAATTACCTGGCATCAGCCACGTATTTGACGCTAGTTTCTAGAGCTGGGAGGGGTCCCAAACCACCATAGAAACATTTCTTGCCTCCAGAAAACTCCAAAAGCCAAATTTGGTTTCGTTTGCTTGAATAGCTCTTCAGTTAAGCAGAAACTTCTGTTTCATTTGTATATGAGCCTCTTCTTCTAGGGAGAGGGGTCTCAAACCCCCGTAAAAACTTTGTTTGCCTTTGAAAACTCCTTTATGCTAAATTTTGTTTATTTTTGTGCATGATTAGTTCTCGTTTCATTTGCATGCAAGTCCGCCCCCCCCCCTTCTAGAGGAGATAGGGTTGTATAACTATCACAAGAACCTCCACATAACATTTTCACGCCAATCGGTTCAACAGTTCCCGAGTCTTTCATTCAAACAGACAGACAGACAGACAGTAGCTTCGTTTAAAAGTGTGTGTGTGTGTGTGTGTGTATGTGTGTGTATGTGTGTGTGTGTGTGTGTGTGTGTGTGTGTGTGTGTGTGTGTGTGTGTGTGTGTGTGAGAGAGAGAGAGAGAGAGAGAGAGAGAGAGAGAGAGAGAGAGAGAGAGAGAGCGAGAGAGAGAGAGAGAGAGAGAGAGAGAGAGAGAGAGAGAGAGAGAGAGAGGTGTGAAGGTAGTTCACCTCCCCGCGGTAGCGGCTACACGGACTACGGAGGGCGCACCTTACGGCGCATTGGGGTGTATGCCAGTTAAACCTCAATTATGGTAACTGGCTGTGAAAAGAATAACAAGTGGTACCATTGTATTCGGGCTGGCGCCTGTGTCGTCTCCCTCAGTACTGCCGGGTGACACCGAGCAGGAAATGGTCAGGTTCCCGAGGCACAGGCCGTCTCCGTCCCACTAAAACCTTGGCAGGCCTCCAGTATGTTCCATTCTCCACAGCCCGACGTCGCCAGTCGGGCGGGAGTAGGCTCATATGACCTTATACCTGTCTTACGCTGATCCGGCTCTGAACAAGGTTGCCCATGAAGGGCCGTGTCAACCCTCGCATGACCTCCCTGCTTGCATAGAACACCATGGGATCGCAATAGCGACTACTCCCCGTGGGCTTGGATAGCGCCTGAAGGGGGACCCAACGACATGGAGGAAACAAGGGAAACCCAGGAGAAAGCGTATCCGTTCGCTATAGGCGGCCTAGTGAGGTCCCCACCGTCTGAAACAGCATGAGCGACACGTGCGGAGTGCTACGGCATCGGATGCAGGAGTCACCAAGCTAGGCGTGGCCATGGATGGGCCAGGACTAATCCAGGCCATGCGAGAAACAGTTCCTAAAATGTTAGAGGTGTCCAATCAATTGGAAGCGATTATTGAATTTACGTCATCGCGTAAAAACTGAGCAAAGTGCCAAAGAGTTGGCACGGCTAGCAGTCACCGAAAGGGCGAGTGATATAGCCTCAACGCAGACCCCGACGGAAGTATCCGTCTCGGTCGGAGAGTGCACCCCAACTATCATATGGCCGGGGACCTCCAAGCGGCCTGGCAGTCTTCGGGCTGGCCGCAAAAAGAGAGGCCCTGGCGCTAAGCCCAGAGTGAAAGGCGGGACATCCAGCTCGCGTGTTGTCTCAAGCACCAAAGGGGGTCCGAGCGGCAGGGCCCTAAAGACAACAGCCATAACTAGCACAGAAGCAGACGCTTGTGCTAGGAGAGAGACGTTTATTGACCCCAGGCGTTGCAGGGAAAGCCAGTGGAATAAGGTCCGGAAAAAAAGAATAAAACGAATAAAGAAAAGGATAAGCGACAGGTGGTCCACAAGTGGAACAGCGGGGAGGCCCTCATCGTCAAGACTGAGGCGTCAAATTATTTGGAGATCTTAAAAAGGATGCGCCGTACTCGCACCGGTGAGATGCTCCTGGAGCTAAAAAAGGCAACAACGTTAAAGGGCCAGAGACCTGGCAAGACAGGCCCTGGGTGAGAGTGTGGAGGTACGCGCCCTCGTCTTGCAGGTGACGATCCAGTGTAGATCTCCACTGCACCTAAGGAGTGCAAGGTCGAGGTTGCTGCTGCAGACATTCGTCTGAGGAAGGGTCCACTCGGTACCCAGGTAGCAACCATGAGGGGAGCGGCCAAGTGCCCGGCCGCCAAGTGCCCGGCAACGAGCCAACCGTAATGCAGGTAACCTAACTAAACCTGAACCATTGTGAGGCCGCCCAGCAACTGCTGCGTCAGACAGTTCGTGAGTCGTCATCGGATATCGCCATAATTTCCGACCCATACCACATCCCAGCCGGCAACGGAAACTGGTTTGCGGACAGGTCCAATATGGCGGCATTATAGACCACTGGCAAGTACCCGGTTCAGGAGGTTGTCCACAAACGAAGGCTTCGTGGTTGTAAAAGTGAATGGAGTGTTCTTCTGCAGCTGCTACGCACCGCCAAGATGGTCGATCGAACAGTTTTCCAATGTGCTCGATCGGATGACAACGGAGCTAACTGGCCTGAACCCGTTGATAATAGCGGGGGACTGCAACGCTTGGGCGCTCGAGTTTGGGAGCCGCCTTACCAACCCCTGGGGCCAGATTCTTCTGGAGGCCTTGGCTGGGCTCAACTTGGGCCTAGCCAATGTGGGTACCAAGAGTATTTACTATAGAAACGGAGCGGAATCGATCATCGATATAACATTTAGCAGTCCTGGGCTGATAAGCAATTGGAGGGTGGATAATGGCTACACCCATAGCAACCACCAGCGTTCCAGTATCCCAGACCTTAACGCTGTCATAGCAACGGAAGGGTGGACGGCTCAGCCGAATACCCGTGACCACGTGGGCATTGACAATGGCACAACGGGGGCCGGAGACTAGGCCACGGTGACGAATCAGGAACTCACTACGATAGCAAAGTCGCTAAAGGTGAAAAAAGCGCCGGGACCGGATTGTATTCCAAACCTGGCCATCAAGACGGCTATCTAACTGGATCCCGAAATGTTCAGGGTGGTGATTCAAAAGTGTCTGGACGAGGGTGTCTTCCCAAACGCCTGGAAAATTCAGACCCTTGTGTTGCTACCAAAGACAGTGAAGCCAACAGATGATCCATCGGCATAAAGACCTATATGTCTGTTGGATACAGCGGGTAAGGTGCTCGAGAGGGTAATCCGCAACAGACTGACAAAATACATGGAAGCGGTCTGTCTAATAACCTGTTTGGCATCCGAAAAGGGAAGTCGACGTTGGATGCCATCCTTTCCGTCACCAAGACGGCTGAGGTGGCAATCCAGCGCAAGAGGCGAGGCGCGAGAAATGCATTCAATAGCGCCAGTTGGGTGGCTATCGCTGACTCGCTTCAACGCTTTTAGGTTCCTGGGTACGTGTACAAGTTGCTTGGAAGTTACTTCCAGAATCGCGAATCGTATACAACACAGAGGCAGACCAGAAACGTGAGATTAGGTGTCAGTTTTAGGCAACGATTTTTGAGTTTGAATAGTTATGTTGAGGTTGTTTAGAATTAGTCTTAGATAGTCGTAGACATTAAGTGTAATTTGAATACTCAAGTGATATTCACCATTGAATATCATTTGAATATAACCTTTTTTATATACCAGTTACGACAATACATTGTTAGACAAAGTTGTAGAATTTGTCAAGTGCTACAATTTCACCATACACCATATTCATAAATTCAGCTGTTGAACCACACTGAAAAAATATCAGAGCATGTAAAATTGTATTTCCTTCCACGCGAAGCAGCCACTTGCATGAAATAGTTTTAAGAAAGCCAAGCTTTTGTATACAACATTATCCGCAATGAATGGAATGTTCCAGAACTTTACACGATTTATTACGTTAATTTGTACGTTTTGTTACGCTTCATTTACGTGTATGATAGTCTACAGAAATTCACACTTCTTTTTCAAGCTGTGCAAGAGATTGGTATATTTATTGAATATCACGAAATGACTTCTTACAGTACTGCTCCAGTGTGTCCGGGTCAATTCAAATGGAGATTTTCCCAGAGCCCCAAACAACAAACCCCGAAAATCGTTGAACAAAGGAAACCCCCAAGCGGTTTTCGTTCGAACCTTGGCCCTTTTCCGGCACAGTGCCTCGCTTGAAAGCTCAATTGCTTCCCCAGTCACTTCTAGCTTCCCATTCTTCATGCGAGACTGCTTCTCGAGATGATGAAATAATAGAAAGAATAAAAATAAATATAAAAACAAGCAAAGCCACAAGGCAACCGATCGGAAAAAAAGGGGGGGCAAATTTTCTCAAGACACTTTTGCCCGGAGCTTCTTGACTGGCGAAAAACACACGACACGACTTCCTAGCTAAAAATGCTTTGCCTGTACCGGGAAGGAATCCATCACATAAAGGAATAGGAAAAAGGGGAAAAATATTGCCCGATCAGATAAGCAGAAATTGGAAATTGAATTTACCCGTCAGAGAAATTGATACATGATTTCCGCAATTTTGCTGTTGTGTTTCTCGACTGGGAGGTGCTTTTTTCCTTTTGGTTTGGTTTCTTCGGGGATGCAAGTAACTGACTATATTTTTTCCACCCATTCCTGCTCTACTCTTAAAGACGATGCATGTTTTCCATGGCGGGAAACACACACCTACCTCTTTGATGATGTGGCTTCCGGTGAGAAGCTTAAAAGCTGCTTGTTTGAGATTTTCTTTCCGGGAATCCTCCCGAATCGTGTTGAGCTGGTGAAAAACATGGAAAACTAATCGCTTTCCGGTTGTTTGTCCCTGCCATCCCGAGAACGAAGAGGGGGTTTTCCTGGAATGCACCCGGCACAAAATCGGAACATCTTCATCCAATCGAATGCCAGCCGGAGATTTTCGACTTTTGGTTCAGTAATTAAAAACCCACATAATGGTCGTTGAAAATTGTGGGTTTCTTTAATATATTTTCCTGTTTTTTTGTTAGGTTAAATTGAATTTCTCGGAAAAGAAGCTCTTCAGAAGCTGGTGTTTGGTTTCCTGAATACACAAAGCCTATTTATGGCAATGAAAAGAATTCTGTTCGCTGTTGAGAGCACCCCATCTATCCCTTCACCGCGCGATTTTCCTTTGAGAAAAAAAAATACGAACGAACGAACCCAACCGAAAAAAGACCTGGATATCATAAAAAAGGATTAAATTTTGCTTTCATTACTTCATTTCGCATTCACCTTGATTACTTCTATTCTAATGAGTTTTCTTCTCTCTCCCCTCCCGTAGGTATGCAACGTGCGCAGCGTGAATGAAAGCTTTCTTCTGTTGGAATGAATTTTCGCCGCTCACCACCAGCCCAGCCTACTCATTCAATCAGAACGGGGGAAAAAAGGGCTTCCTACTTCCAGTGAGCAACACGCGGGCGGAAACGGCAGACTTGAGAAGTTGAATGGAGGGAGTTTGCCTCTTTTTCGTCAAGCTAAATTTAGGCGCCGGGTAAACCAATGTGCAACTTCCGGTGAAAAATTTCTAGCATTTACAAATCTCGCTTCTACTCAGCCCTGGAGGTGTAATTTCGAAAACTCCCATCAAGTGGTTTGTTGATGAGTACATGCCTTCTGGAGAGAGAAAAAAAGAAGCGTGAAAATAACGCGATACCCATTTTACCGCTTATCGGGAAGTGTGGCGGAAGAGAATGAGTGCAAAGATAACACTCGAGAAATGTAAAATGCGGCTTAGCGGAATTAAAAAGAAAAACCAACAACGAGCCGGGCCAGGATGCTGCGAACGGCGTTGCTTTCGTTGCTCTCGGTTGCGCTGTTCGGTGAAAATGTACATCATTTGAGTTCCAGTGTGCGTCGAGGACGAATTACGAGCACTGGGAGGAAGAGTAGTTGAGGATTAGCACCGGGACGCGCCGAGAGCTGACAGAGAAATAAACAAACAAACAAATAATACTCGGATAAGCAATGATGGAGGAGTTTGTGGATTTTCTGGCGGGATGATATCGATGCTTTAAGACCGGCACCGAGTCGCTGCAGAGTATGTGGCACGAGGCAGCATGTCAGTGAGACAGGGTACCTGGGGCGGGCGGCGAAGCAGCCATGTTGAAAGAATCGGTGAATTTAAACGCCGCTGCTGGCGAATAACGGCGGCGGCTGACGGCGGCGGCTGACGCGGCTGGCTGGCGGCGGCTGGCGGCGGCCGCGGCTGGCGGCTGGCGCCGGCGGCCTGGCGGCTGGCAGCTGGCGGCGGCGGCGGCGGCAGCGGCTGGCGGCTGGCGGCGGCTTGGCGGCCGGCCGCGGCGCGGCGGCGGCAGCTGGCAACTTCGGCCTTCAGCGACTGGCGACTGGCGGCTGGCGACGGCAGCCGCTGACTGGCTGGCAGCGGCAGACGGCGGCAGCTGGCAACGGCGGCGGCAGCGGCAACCTGGCAACCGCCAGCGCGCAGCGGCAGCGGCGGCGGCGAGCTGGCAGCGGCGACTGGCGCCAGCGGCGGCCGCGCGGCGGCGGCAGCGGCAGCGGCGGCGGCGGCAGCGGCGGCGCGGCGGCAGCGGCGGCAGCGGCAGCGGCGGCGGCGTCGCGCAGCTGGCAACGGCGACGGCAGCAGCGGCGGCGGCGGCGGCGGCGGCTGGCGGCGACGGCAGCTGACGCAGCTGGCGACTGGCGGCGGCGCCGTGGCGGCAGCTGGCAGCGCGCGGCGGCTGGCGGCGGCAGCCGGCGGCGGCGGCGGCGAACGTCGCAGCAGCTGGCGGCGGCAGCGGCGCGCGGCAGCTGGCGGCGGCGGCGGCGGCGGCGGCGGCGACGGCAGCGGCAGCGCGGCAGCGGCACGCCAGCCGGCAACGGCGCGCTGGCAGCAGCAGCGGCAGCGGCAACGGCAACGGCGGCGCGCAGCGGCGGCGGCGGCAACTGGCAGCCGCAGCGCGACGGCAGCAGCAGCAGCATCTGGCAGCAGCAGCGGCAGCGGCTACGCGCGGCAACCGCACGGCGGCGGCGGCGCAACGGCAGCAGCGCGCAGCAGCAGCAGCAGCACGCGGCAACGGCAGCAGCGGCAGCTGCAGCGGCAGCAGCAGCGGCAGCGGCGGCGGCGGCAGCGCGCAGCTCGGCAGCGGCAACGGCGGCGGCGGCAGCAGCAGCAGCGGCGGCGTCGGCAGCAGCGGCGCGCCGGCAGCGCCGGCAGCGGCGGCGTGCGCAGCAGCAGCGGCAGCGCTGCGGCAGCGGCAGCGGCAGCGCGCGGCAGCGGCGGCAGCGGCAGCAGCTGGCAGCAGCGGCGGCAGCGTGCAGCGGCGGCAGCGGCAGTCGGCAGCTGGCAGCTGGCAGCTGCGCCAGCGCGTCAACGCGCGGCCAGCAGCCGGCAGCGGCAACGTCGGCAGCGGCGAGCGGCATGCGGCGGCAGCAGCGGCGGCAGCCGGCAGCGGCGGCAGCGGCGGCGGCAGCGCGGCGGCGGCTGGCAGCGGCAGCGGCAGCTGGCAACGGCAACGGCAGCTGGCGGCGGCGGCAGCGGCGGCGGCGCGGTGGCGGCAGCGCAGCGGCCAGGCGAAGCCCAGCGGTAGTGTCCGCCAGGCGTGCCGCCGGTAGCGCTGCTGCAACCCAGCGCGGCGGCGCGCCGCCGCTACTGCGCGGCGGCGGCGCGCCTCGGCGCGCGGCGGCGCAGCGCGCGGCGCGCGGCGGCAGCGGCGCCGGCGGCGGCGGCGCGCGGCAGCGGCAACCGCGGCGGCGGCAGCGGCAGCGGCGGCGACGGCGGCGGCGGCGGCGGCAGCGGCGGCGCGCGGGCGCGGGGCGGCGGCGGCGGCGCCCCAGCGGCAGCGGCAGCGGCAGCGGCAGCGGCAACGGCGCGGCGGCGGCACGGCAGCGGCGGCGGCAGCGGCGGCACGCGCTGACCAGCGGCGCGCGGCGGCAGCGGCAGCGGCAGCGCGGCGGCGGCAGCGGCGGCGGCAGCAGCGGCGGCAACCTGGCAACTGGCAAGCACGCCCCAGCGGCAGCGGCAACCCAACGGCAGCGACGCTAGCGGCGGCTTATTGTTAACTAACCCAACTAACCCAACTGACCCAACTAACCACAACAACCAACCCAACTAACAGCCAACCAACAACTAACTAACCTGTCGCTAATAACCCAACTAACCCAACCCAACTAATAACATGCAACTAACTACACTAATAGCAACCAACAACAACAGCAGCAACAACTAACTAACTAACTAACCTATAACTAACTAATAGCAACTAACTGTACTATGCTAACTAGCAACTAACCCAACAGCAACAACATACCCAACCCCAGCAACCATCTTCATAACCCAACAGCATACATAACTGATACTAACTAACTAACTAATAACACCAACTAACCCAGCAGCAACAGCAGCTAACCCAACTAACAACTAACCTTCAACCCAACCCAACTAACCCAACCCCAACCCAGCAACAACTGACAACTGACAGCTAGCAACAGCTAACTAATAACTGACGACCCAATGACAATGCAACTGACAACAACCTTAACCGACTAATAACTAACCTTCTTAACTGGAAGCTAACCTTATTATTGTAGTGTGTGACAGCAATGGTACTGATCTGGCTACTTATCTGGCAGACCATACAACTAAATTTAACTTTCTTGAACATAAACACAACGTTGTCAGTGGCAACTCGCATGAAAAAGTTGTAATAAAGACGAGCTGTAGTATACACTGTAGCAAAAAAGCTGAGCAAAATTTTGCTTCCAAAATCCATGTTCAACCTATTGTAACTGTCATCGATCAATTATTTCTAGCTGAGGAACTTTCTACCACTACTAAGACAATGGTAGATCTTATGTGGTCGAATTGTATGTTGATCAGGCTTTATAATTTTCGGTTTTCATTATATGGAAAAAGTCATTTGGACATACCAATTTCAAAACTCCGTATTTCTGTGAAAAATTTAGATAACATATTTTGAATTTCACAATAGCCTTAAAATACATAAGAAATAATGTGGACGAAATTTGAACTATTTTCATCTATGGTTTTGGATTACAGCTGGCGTCTGCTGACGCACCAACATAAGTATTTTCCTTTTTCACCCGATATTACCCATGCTGAAAAATCGGTGCAAAAAAAACGAGGTGAATTCATCTTATTAAGACACACGATTTGTTACGCCTGAAGTATCCTAAAATAACTTAGTGTAACTCACGAAGAACTTCAAAATATGGCATACAACATCAATTGATTGAAAAACTACGTGTACAGTGTTATACAGTATTATTAGAAGAATTCACCTCGACTTTTGCACCGATATTTCAGCACGGTCAATATCGGAGAGAAAATGAAATACCGATGTTGGTGCGTCAACTTTGACGTCATAGCTGTAGTCCAAACCACTTGATGGAATTAGTTCAAATTTTGTCCACATTATTTCTTATGTATTTTCGGCGCTATTGTGAAATTTAAAATATGTTATCTAAATTTTTCAGCAGAAGCTATCGGAGTTCGAAATTGGTATGTCCAAAAATGACTTTTTTCATATATCAATGAAAACTTAGAAATTTAGCAGCCTGATCAACATCAATTTCGACCGTACATAAGATCTATACATTGTTCAGGTGGTAAAAGTTTCAGCTTTAGAAATATTGATAGATGACAAAGTTCGAGTAGGTTGAACATGGCATTTTGGAAGCAAAATTTTGCTCGGCTTAGCACTGAGTGTATAACATTATCGGTAGATATGGAATGTCCGGAACTGACCGATTTAAAATTCCTATTTGTAAGTTTTGTGACGCCTCATTTATGTGCATGATATTTAATAGAAATTACACACCTTCTTTTCTGGTACCTGGCTACAAAGCAATACCATGCTAGAGGTGACTGGGTTTGATTCTCGGTCTGGAATTATCTGGACTCCTGATATAGGGTATGCTTTTTACTTGCCACACAACCATACTAATGTAAAATGGTACCTTGCATCGACATATCTTAATTAATAGCTCTGGAAGTGATCTGGAATACTAGAGTTTGAGAGCCAGCAATAAGCGAATTGTGAAACAAAACGCTTGAAATGCCTAAAGAAGAAGAAGCTGACATGAGTGACCACAACAATGAATATCTCCAGAATGACCACAAATGATCTTTGTTTAAAAATCATCAAGTTTGAGGTGTCGGAAGCCATATTTTGGAACCGTTTGAGAATCTCGTCCACTATCCGCGAAACTCGATTCCCGGAAGGCTTATCAAGGGTAGCCACCGTATGGCTGAATATTTCCAGGCGATGACTGCGGCCATTTTTTGCCAACATCATGAAGTTTGAGGTATCGCAAGCCATGTTTTGGAACCGAACAAAACGTCCACTAATTCCCGGTGGAACCCGGTTCTGCACAAGGCAACCAGGTAGGTTGAGCCATAATCGAACGTGGAATGTTTGCAGGAATGACCAACCAATGGTCTCTGGTTTTGCAGATCATGAAGTTTGAGGTGTCGAAGTCATATTTTGAGACTGTTTAAAATCTGGCCACTTTTCTCTGAAACCATATTCTTGTAGGCTAAGAGCCACAATGATGAATATTATCAGGGACTTTCAAAGTCCAGCACCTTCCTGGTGAAACCGGTTCTTGAAGGCGACCAGGAGTGGCCACAATGAACGAATATTTGCAGAATGACCACACTGGTCTTGTTTGAGAAAACTGCAGTTGAGTGTCGCCAAGCCATGTTTTGAATCGTTCAAAATCATCCACTTTCCCTATCGAACCCAGTTCCAGAGCTATCAGGGTGGCCACAATGGCTGAATATTTCAGAATGATTAACAATAGCTTTTTTGCTAAATCCATGAAGTTTGAGCTGTCGAAAGCTTGTTCTGGTACCGTAAGAAATTTGGCCACTTTTCCGGTGAAACCCGGTTCCTGAAAACGACCAGAGGTATTACAATGACGAATATTTGCAGAATGACCACCAATAGTCTTGTTTTGCAAAATCATGAAATTTGAGATTGTCGCAAGTCATATTTGGAACCGTTTAAAATTCACATTTCCCTATGGAACCCAGTTCCGGTAGCAGTATGAGGAGCCCACAATGGCTGAATATTTGCAACACGATCTAATAGTCTTTTTTGCAAACATCATGAGTTTGAGGTGTCGAACGTGTTCTAGTACCGTAAAAATTTAGCCACTTTCCCGGTGAAACTTGTTCCTGAAGGCGACCAGGAGTGACCATAATCAACCAATTGACTGCAGAATGACCACCAATGATCTGGCTTTTGCAAAATCAATGAAATTTGATGTGTCGCGCCATATTTTGGAACCGTTCTAAAATCTGTCCACTTTTCCTGTGGAACCCGGTTCCTCGACACTACCAGGGGGTCCGCAATGGACGTATATTTCAGAATGGCCACCACTAGTCTTTTTTTTTTGCAAATCATGGAATTTAAGGTGTCGGAAGCCGTGTTCTGGTACTGTTAAAAATTTTACCCACTTCTTCGGTGAAACCCGGTTCCTGGAAAGGCAACCAGGAGTAATACAATGAACGGAATGTTGCAGAATGACTACCGTTAATCTGTTTGCAAATCGAAGTCGAGGTGTCGGAAGTCATATTTTGGAACCGTTTAAAATCTCTGACCGTTCCGTGGAACCCGGTTCTCGGAAGCGCTAGGAGTGGCCACAATGAACGAATATTTCCAGAATGACCACCAATGGTCTTGTTTCGCAAAATCCGCTGAAGTTTGAGTCGTCGCAGCCTATGTTTTGGTACTTTTCGATCCTGGTCAGTGTTTCGAAGGGTACTTACCCCACGGTTCCTGAATATATCTGGAACTATCTAAAAATCCGAGTGACCAATACTGACTATCAAAATAGGGACAAAGTAGCGATTGATTGTAAAAGGTGCCACCCAATTTGGCTAAAATTTCGCAGAGATGATCGGCAAATGAAAATCCAAATTTTGCTAAAGATGGTCAGGCATGTAGAGTAAGAGAAGTTCAAGTAAGTTCTTAAGAAAAGTTCAGGGAAGTTTTCAGAGAACTTCAGACTGCAGTTCTCCAGAGATGTTTGGGAAGGTTCTTTAGAGTACTCTAGGGAAGTTCTTCAACAGAACTTCAGGAAATTGTTCGGGAGAGTTTCAGAGAAATATTTCAGAGAACTTCTGGAAAATCGCTTCAGGAGAAATTCAGAGAAATTCCTTCAGAAGGCATTCCAAAGATGTCCTTCAGAGAACTTCCAGATAAGTTCTTCCGAGAACTTCGGGTGAGTTCTTCAGGAAGTTCCAGGAAAATTGTTCTAGAGACTTTGAAGAAATTATTAAAGAGAAGTTCAGGTAAGTTCTTCTAGAAAAGTCCGTGATGGACATGTTTTCTGAGAACTTCAAAGCAGTTGTTCAGGGAAGCTCAGGTGCAATTTTAAGAACTATTTTCAGGGAAGTTTTGGAAAAGTTCTTCCAAGAGGGAGTTTCGAGACGTTCTTCACAGGAATTTTACAGAAGTTCTTCAAAGAATTTGAATTAGTCCTCAGAGAATCTCCTTGAGGACTTCTGAGAACGTTCAGGCACGTTCTTCCGCTATGAAATTTTCAGATGGTCTCTTTCTGAGAAACTTCAGATGAGTTCTTCTGAGAAATTTAGAGAAGTTTTTTTTGCGAGAAGTTCAGCCAAAATGCTTCAGAAATGTTAAAAGAAGTTTTCTCTTAGAAGTTTCCGGAAAATTCTTCTTTAGGGATTTGGGGATGTTTTTCACAGAACTTTGGAGCTAAGTTCTTCAGAGAAGTTCGGGAAAGTTCTTCAGAAGTAATTTCAGGTAAAGTTCTTTCAGCGGAACTTTAGGAAATTTGCATCAATAAAAAAATTATATTTATATCAATAGTAACGATACTGCTGGAGTCTTCGCAAAAGTGTGATTGCGAATATTTATTGCTTGTCAACAGATAGTTTGCATAGAATTGGAAACTCCGATATGAACACTTTTTTTAACTCGGCAGTAAGAATATGCTGTTGGTGCACCCTCATAAAGTGTGTTGGTGGTTTTTCATTGGTAATACAAGGTAGTTTTCAATTAATATTTGGAAAATCTGAATTTGGACCAATTTACATCAACTTGGTGAAGATGATTTAGGGCCTCTCACAAAATGTGATGGTGGTTTACTTCATTGTAAGGAAAGATACTAAGAGGCACCGTATTACCACCAACTTGACTGGGATGACGCTGGGCCACTCACACTTAGTGTGATGGTGTTTATTACGTGATAGAAAAATCTTAAGTCTAAAATGTATTAGGGTTAAGTTGAACTTTGGGTATATGCTACAGTCGAAAGACAATTCGACAAGGATACAACGAGCTTTAAACCAGGCTGAAGGCATATCTGGTGCAAAAGACAAGCAATATGGATAATAGCTGCTTATTTATGTATTTCCGAGAACCATCAACCTGCCATTCTCAGAAAGGTTCTGTAAGGCATACAAATAACGTTAGGTCCATGAACTTTCGGAAGCCATGGATTGCAAAAGCTACTTATCACGACCTGATTGACGAAAAATGTTGTACTAGATTGGCAATGTGCAAAATGATCGGTGTAGGCGACAACAGGCAAATTCCTGGCTCAAGTCAACTGGGTTTAAAGTGCAGTGTCGAAGGTGATGGTACGGGGCAAATGGTAGCTTTGATTGAAAAAAGTGTGCCCGCTTTTTTCTGGGACAGTCTATAGGTGAATTCAACACCATGTTTTCGGAAAATCGTAACGGAAAAGCGCCGTCTTTGTGTTTTTTAAAATGTCGATCTTCTTATTTCTATCACGCTGATCTTGCAATGCTTGAAGCATTGAGATTCCAATTGGTTGAAGTGATACTGGTATGGTCTCACCATGGCAACCTTCTGCGCATTCTTGTTCTTGAAGATGCAAATCTTGGTTTCTCCCTTAATTCCTTAATATGTATGCATATGCGATTGGATTACGCTTCAAACTACTGATGTACTTAAAGCCAAGATTCGCATCGCTGAAACTCCCCGTAATCATCGGGCAGAGACAAGTTGGACAAAATAGCAACTCGTCTTGTGACACCACAGAGCCGATACATAAATAGTTTTCAAATTCTATCAATTCCAAATAAATTTAGCTTTTCCGAATCTTTTGCCGGTAAAAAAATGAACATTTTTGTTTTCACTCCTCACGCAATTCAAAACACAATCACGTCATTTGTGTTTTTAATGAAGGAAAACAAAATGTGCCAAAAAGATTCGAAAACGGAATGACAAATTTGAAAATTGTCTACGGCTTCGTGTCACAAGACGGATTATATTTTGTCTGGCAATGTCTCGTTCAATTTTTACGTGGAAATTTCGAGCAATCAGTTTGTTTAAACACAATCAGTAAATGTTAATCCTGAGTATGCACTACAGCGGAGAACTAAGTTTGCGTAGTATCACTCAATCAATTGATCTCAATTAGCTGAAACATTGAATCGTTATGAGATCTATCGTGATTCTTTAAGAAAGATGAATTTCCATACGATTTCAATTAGTCACTATGTTTGGAGACACATGGCATCTTTTGTGCAGACAACTGCACTGGGTCCTGTCGGTGTGACTCAGGAGATGTTTGCCTGATTATTTTTCCCCAATCATTTGCACATTATAATCTAACACAAACGGTAATCAGATCATTGATAAGTGAAGCATGACTGGCGTGTGGACTAACGTTCTATTTGTATTGCCTTCACAGATCCTTTCTGATTGATGGTTCTCATGAATATACATGGAAAATAAACGTATTAATCAGTAGCAGTTCTCCAGATGTCACCTTCTCACTTGGATTTAAAGGAAGCTCGTTACATCCTTGTCAATCGTGTTATGAAACAACCCGTGTACGGAGCCAGATCACTACTATCGCGATGCGGCAAACCGCCGTCATAATATTGACGTCGTCAGTGTAGGTAGTTTTAAGTCTTCTCTCTTGAAGTATCTTTCCCTTGTAAGTAAAACCACCAAATCACATTTTGTGAAATTCTTTGTATCTTCACTTGTTGATGTAAATTAGTCAGATGTTTACTCAACGTGCAGAGAAATTACCTTGTGACCCACCAGTAATAAACGCACTATGGTAACATTCTTGTTGATAAAGGGATTCATATCGGGATACCAATTCTATCTGCAAATGTAATCCTGCACTGAAGATCCAGTATTATCGTTACTAATTGATATAAATATAATTTTATTGTTGTTTCTGTAAGTTCAAACGAGTACTTCCTGAGTCTGAAGGAACTTTCCCGGAAACTCTGTAATCATGCGTTCTGAAAGTATCCCAAACTTTGAAGGAATTTTCCAGATCCTCTAGGGAAAACTCTTTTAACATTTCTGAAACATTTGCTAGTCTGAAGCTCCTCTCTAAATTTGGAGAACCTCATCTGAGTTCTCAGAGAACTATCTGAAATTCCTATGAAGAGCTGTGCCTGTTGCTCAAGTCTCTGAGTTCTCTGGAGGACAATCTGAGTGAACAACCTGCCTATACAAATTCTGTGAAGAACGTCTCTGAGCTCTCTGAAGAACTCCATTTTCTGTCAGTTCAAAATTTTCTGAGCCCTGAACAACTTGAGATTCTGTGCATCAGACCTCGAGACTTACCTGAGCCTCTCTTGTCTTCCCGAGTTCTCAGATGAGGCCTCGGGCCTGCTGACATCACCTGAAGTTCTCAGGAAGAAATCCTCGGGAAGTTCTATCTGAGACATGTGGGCAAAACCTGAAGGGCCCCTCTCATTTCTCTGAAGGATTTCCATTCTCTGAGTCTTCTCTGTGACTCTCACAATTTCCTGAGTTCTGTTGATCTTCACGAGACCACTTCTGAAGAACCTTCCCAGACATCTCTGGAAACTGATCTGGTACTCTCAGCTCTAGTTTTTTTCTTAAGAACACTGAACTTCTCTTATTTTAATCTACGTACCTGACCCATCTTTCCAGCAAAGGCTGGAACAACATGAATCATTCTGTTACAACCAAAGTCGTGTACCTTCAATCAATCCTTATTTTGTCCTATTTTGATACGTGTTCCTCAATTTTATAGTTCCAGACATTCAAACCGTGAGATGAAACTGACCAAGTCAAAGTACCAAAACAACTCATGATTTGCAAAGTATATATTCGTTCGTAATGGCCACTCTAGCAGCGGAAACCGGGAGAATGTCCTTGATTCCCAAGGCTTCCGACACCTCAAACTTCATGATTTTAGAAAACAAGACCATTAATGTGATGTTCTGCTATGTGATGTTCATTGTGTGCATGGTACCCTTTCAGGAACCAGACTTCACAGGAGAAATGGGCAAGAGTACAAACAGAATCTCATGGTCTCTCATCAGGAACTATTGAAGCCGTTCTCTGGAAATATACATCCATTAATGGTGTAACCAGGTGAAACGGAACACGAACGGTCGTATGGCCCCACTGACACATCAATCCTTCATGATTTTGCAAAACAGAGACCATTAATTGGTCATTCTACAGATAATTCGCTGATTATAGTCCTAGTCATAACTCAGGAACCGGGTTTCACCGGAGAATGGCCAAATTTTGCATTTACGGCCGCCTGTCTACCGCCTCAAACTCGTGATTTTGCATGATCATTCTGGAGATATTCAGCCATTATGGCCGCCGATAATACTCAGGAAACTGGAGTTCTACATGAGAGAGTGGCAGATTTAGGCAGTTCCAAGTATGGCTTGTGCAATCAAGGATTTCATGATTTTGCAGAGCAAGACCGATGGTCATTCTATAAATGTCATTGTGGCCACTCCTGAATCTCGGGAATACATTTCCTGGAAGAAAGTGGCCAGATTTCTTGCGACCTTGAAGTGAAACTCGACATCTAGCGTATTTTTGAGACTTGTTATAGTGATAACACTACAGGGCCTTTCTTTAGGCAAGACCATTGGTGTCATTCTGCAGATATTCGTTCGTGTGATCATACTCAGGGACCGGGATTTCACTGATGGCCAGACGAGTCTGAATATTCGGCCATTGTAATAGCTGTGTAACTCCCGGAATGTTTCACGGGAGGAAAGTGACCCGGATTTTGGAAACTGACATGTGACTACCTCAGGCTTCGTGATTTTTGCAAGGCAAGGGCCATTGGTGGTCATTCTGCAGGCGATTCGTTCGTTGTCCTTCCTGTTTTTCGGGCCGGGTTCCGCCTGACAATTGGTATGATTGCGTCTGGAGAATGTCGGCCATTCAATGTATGATCTTCTTCAGGAATCAGTTCTGGGGAAAGTGGACGGATTTCCAGGCGGTTCCAGACTGACCGGTACCTCCAGGCTTCATGATTTTTCTAGGCAAGATCATTTGTAAATTCTGAGGATATTCGACGGTAATGATAAACTCGTAATCGGCTTCTTCTTCTTTGATTTCTTGTGACGTTTTCATGATGGCTGTTGCTGGAACATAAACAGATGTTCACTTCAGGCCTATTAGTGGATATCGTGCAGGTACCATTTACATTGAAATCCATGGTGTAATAGTAAAGACATACCTTCTCGGGAGTCAGATATTCAGACTAAAACCCATTTGGCATGTGTTGCTTTGTAGCTGGAATCGAAAATTGATGTAATTCTGTTCAATATCATGCGCATGGTATCACAAAACGCAGATAAATTTTGATGTGATCAGTTTCAGGCATTCCATGTGTGTTATACACTCATTCTTGAAAAAGCCGAGCAAAATTGCAGCTCAAAATGCCATGTTCAGCCTGCTGTAACTTTGTCAATTTATCAATGTCTACAGCTGGAACTTTCACCACACTGTGTTGATGTATGGGTCTTATGTGGTCGAAATTGTATGTTGATCAGACATGTAATTTTAATTTTTCATTACATCTAAAAAGTCTGTTTTGGACATGCAATTTCAAAACTCCGTATTTCTGTGAAAAATTTAGATAACATATTTTTAAATTTCATGGCAAAATACATGAAATAATGTGACCAAAATTTGAGAAAACCTGAATTTCATCAAGTGGTTTGGACTACAACAAAAAATTAAAGTTGACGCACCAACATGAGTATTTCCCATTTTCACCCGATATTGTGCGTGCTGAAATATCGGTGCAAAAAAAAAAGCCGAGGAATTAATTCTTCTAATAATACTGTATAACACTGTACCGTAGTTTTCAATCCAATTGATGCTGTATGCCATCTATTTTGGGGTTCTTATTGAGTTACTAGTTATTTTGGATATTTCAGAGCGTAACAAATCGTGTGTCTTAATAAGATGAATTCACCTCGGCCTTTTTTTTGCACCGATATTTCAGCTAAGGTCAATATCGGGTGAAAAAGGAAAATACTTATGTTGGTGCGTCAACTTTGACGCCAGCGCGTAGTCCAAAACCGCTGTGATTGAAAACAGTTTCAAATTTCGTCCCAATTATGTTCTCATGTATCTTTAAGGCCATATGTGACATTCAAAATATGCTACCCAAATTTTTCACGCAGAGATACCTGCGATTTTTGAAATTGGTATGTCCAAAAATGACTTTTTCACATATGCTAATGAAAACTTCAAAATTCATAAGCCTGATCAACATACAATTTCGACCACATGAATCTATACATTAATTCATAGTTGTGGTGAAAGTTTCAGCTAGAAATAATGATAGTGACAAAGTTACGATGGGTTGTGAACATGGCATTTTGAAGCAAGCTCGCTTTTTTTGCTACTGAGTGTATACTACA